>WAAG01044982.1:0-22365 GCA_013390105.1 Tichodroma muraria
GCACATACTCATCAACCAGGGATAATTAGGCCTGTTGAAGCCAGTGAATACTGAAAACGTACAGAGGGTTTATTTGTTGCACTGAAGGGGTGCAATAACAGGTTTCGTTTCTTTCGCTGTTTGCCTGTCAATCATACTTTTAATTACCTAATTGTTAGATCTGTTAACAGCCAAGACTGGTTGACAACTTTAGGGTAAAGGGCCTAATAATTTTACTGTCAACAGTACTCCAGTTTTTTCAGTACAAGGAAAGAAAACAAATGCAGCCTTCAACACAAACAAATGGAAAAAACAGCTCCAAAAGCAGCATGAAGCAAACGACAGGCAAGCTGTAGCACACTCAAATGATCAAGCTGCTGTAAGTGGATGAGCATTGTGCGTGGAGTTGCCCGCTCTGGGGTTGTTGTTTGCCTTTGCCTAAAGTCTGAATTGAACCATAATTTGTGCTAAGCATATAGAAAGTTTGAGAAATTCAGTTTCAGTTAAAAAGTGAGGTTTTTGCACATTTGTGCAGTGGTTTTTTTAATCTGCAAAAAGTTTTGTTGATTGTTTTCATTCCTCCCGACGTTTCTGATAGTAGGACGGACCAAATCGTGACAGTGCTGCTCAAAGTAGGCATGAATGTCAGGATAAAATACTGAACTTGTACTGGCAGTGTCTGTGCCTCATAGCTGCACAGCTGACAAACATCTGGGCCATGATAAAGGGAAATAAACTTCTGAGAAATCCTCCTGGTGCACACTGAGCTTTTTAGTCCAGAGTGTCATTCAGACAAAGAATCTCATTCCAGGAGACAGCATAACTTTAAAGTAATTTTTTCTTTCTTCTTAAAATAATTTCTTCTTTCATACCTACATATATGCTTTTTGGCTAATATATTGGCATACTGCTTCACGATTTGCTGCTATTCAGTAAAGGGCACATGTTATTGCTGCCTTAGGGTATGGCAACACACAGAGGTCAGAATTATGACAGATTCTTCTCTGCAATCAGCTATCTACAAATAATTTGTAAGGTATAGTCTATCCTAAAGATATCACACTCTATTTTAAAAACAATTCATTTTTGTATTTGCTTTTTATCTCTATCTTCATTTTTGTGGGATAAAACCAGAGATTGCTACTTTACTGGGAGCCAAGTATTTCTCTAACAAGAATGGAGCATTTGATGTGACCAAAGGTTTACTCCTATCTCTGGAGTCACTAGTTCAGTTTTCTCCTTTTGGATCAGTGTTTGGGCTATGGGAGTTTGCGTCATGATGAGGTAATGCTTCTATTTTGTCTTTTATTGATTAGCTTTTTTCCCACATTCTTCTGGCAGAGTGCAAAGGTTTGTAAAGCATAGGACACTTTGTCTAGAGCTGTTTCAGTTAGCATTACCCTTACTAAACCTAGTTACTTTTACTAATTCCATGGCAGTTTCTTAAATACTGCTAGTACAAAACCAGCAGTATAAAATACTCTTGTGCAAATGCTATGCCAGCCTATAGCCAGTTTCTTCCTCAAATAGTGGCCAAGAGGAATAAAGTTAGTTTATTCTAGATTTTAGCTCAGTCATGGTTACAGATCACTTTTATATTATTTGCTGTAATACACAAAGAAAATCAAAAATAACTGCTACAAGAGGCAAGCTAGTTGCAGGCTATTTCCTGTCTTGTTTGTGGAGAAGAAGGGCTTAAACCAAAATATTTACTTCTAGGGAATGTAAAAATTGCTATTCTAGACATGTTTATCATTAAAGGTTCTGATCCAGAGATTATTAAAGCCCATTATTAGACTTATATGAATCCAAAGAGGCATAGAACAAACTATAACAGGCAACTTCAGCACATTTTTACAGGATCTGGTGGACTGCAAAAAAAAAATATTTCATAAAACCTTTTCATGTTACTGCTGTTGACATCCCCACTGACAAGTCCAATGTCATAATTTCACTGTTTCCAGCTGGCATTAGATTTTGGAGCAGAATTATGGCTCTATTCCTCAGTGTGTTCACTCGTCCTGTAGCAGAAGTCAACATAACAGAAGCCAACTGAGACAAACTTGAAGTATCCTGGTAAGGTTTGCTGTGATGTACACAAGGAGAGATGATGATTTTTTTTTTTTTCCAGTTTTAAACTTGATGCACAGAGATAAGAAAATTACCGGGAGTTGTGTTAAATGACCCAAAAAATAACAGTATGCTATTGTTTCTCATCTTTGCTTTTTTGCTCTTTTCTTGGTATCTTAAAATATTTTATACAAATTGCTTACAGCTCATATGTCTGCACTTCAGCAAACCAGAAGGTTGCTGTTTTATAACACAACCATGGGTTGAGTGACTGGTACCAGGGTGTCCCTTGAGGGGATATGGGTCTGCTGCTGACGTTTCCATCACAATAAAGCAAACTTCAGCAGGATTGGTGTAATAGCAAGATCCAGGTCACAGATATAGATAAGGAAAATCACTCCTCAGGAGAGGGAAAGTAATGGGGTTGTGCTGGCTGCTCAAAGCCTGGCTATCACCAATATCCCTCTTTCATTCTGTGCAGGGTAAGAGTGCTTGTAAAACTTCACTGCCTGTTTCTTGATAGATCTCTGATGTAAATAAACCTGTCCAAAATGATAGTCCGCGCTCTGTGTGTAAATCCAAGGCTTTTCCTTGGTGCCTCCTGGGATGTGCCCTGTGGCTTTTTGCCTTCAAGTCTGAGAATTGTGTGTGGGGTCCCTTGCAGCCTGCCTGGGGGTGGGAAGTCATGGCTTCTTGCAAGGCTGGCTGCTTCTGGCAGCCAAGACCCCGCTCCTGCTTTGGCTTCTGCGTGATCTCTAACTCTTAAGCTTTCCTCCAGCCCTCTTCTTGCCTCTGTTCTGCCAGTGACTCCCATGTTTAGGATCACTCTGGGTAATTTTGAGAGTCAGATTGAGATGGACTCTCCTAAAGGAACCTCCAGTCCTTGCCCTCTCTGCTGCAGTAGACTGACTGCCTACTCCGGTGTCCTGAGGTGGCTTTTCGGTACTTGCTGTGGTTATAGTGACAGGCTAAAAGCTTTTATTATTTGGGGTTCTTTTATGAGTACTCTGGGGTGCATGGAGGTGTGCTCCATTCTTATTTTTCATTTTAATTCTGACATCATGGTGCCTATGTATTTGACAAGTTTATGCCTATCTTCCCTGTATTTCTTTTGCTCCAGCCTCTGGTATACTTGCTCTTCACTCTCAGTTAATCTAGTTTTGATGTATATTTTCTACAACTCAGCATTTTCTGTTCAGAAACACTTGTTGGGTTTGGGCTGTTTCTCTCAGTGGTCAGTCCTTTATGTTGGGATCACCTAAATTATTCATCCCATGAATCTTTCCTGTGTTTAGTGAATCTTTTAGATCTCTAAATGTAGACGTGGATACCAGTCCTCTGAGCAATACATTTTAAGCAAGAATTAATTTCCTTTGCTTATTCCAGGAGCTGAAATGTTATTCTCCATTCTCAGTCACTATTTAGCAAATGCAATTTTTGTCTATTCACCAACTATTTTAGATAATTGATTCTTATTCTTTTGTTGTTTGTGTTTCAAGTTAGTAGGACATCAAAGAATTCACTATGATTTCCTTAATTTTTGTATTTTGAATACCCATGATCTGGTTGGTCATGGACTGAATTCTTCTTTCCATGCTTATACAAGGCTTGGAATTTAGTGCTCCTGTTGTTCCAAGTCCCTTCTTTGTTCCACGCTCAGAGATGTTTTTATTGTCTTCCTGTCAACTGCGATCTCTTCTTTGCTGTTGCTCTCACTGGACTGAAAGACTTTGTACGCTATTTGCCAGCTAATAATATGAGACAATGCCAGGCTTGCCAAATGTGTTTGGCTTCTTACAAAAATAACTGTATGCAG
Organism: Tichodroma muraria; assembly: GCA_013390105.1. Lineage (NCBI taxonomy): Eukaryota > Metazoa > Chordata > Aves > Passeriformes > Sittidae > Tichodroma > Tichodroma muraria. The sequence continues at coordinate 3,866 of WAAG01044982.1, forward strand.
AGATTCATGACCTGATTACTAGTTATATCCTCTGTGTGCGGTTACTTAACTAACTTCCAGTAAATCCAGGAGCAAGCTGACTCCCCCACACTCCTTCCTCCTGTAGGCTATGCTCCCTCCCTCTTGGCCTAAAACAACATCAGCTAAAGCCCCTCATCTCTGGAGGTACAACAGCATCTGCAATGTCTCCCTCCGTGATCCTTCTGAGAGTGCCTGCAGTGCCGTGTGTGTTCAGTCAGGGATTAAATGTGTGTTATCGCTGCCCAGGTTTGGGAATCCCCCAGTGTAAATGGGCTGATCTGGAGAGCAGATCACACAGACACAGCCTCAGACCCACAGGGAGCTCCAAGGCATGTGGCAACAAGGAAATTTTCTGGAATTTACCTCAGAAATACTTGACCTGTCTGGGGACTTCACATGGTATGTTGAGGGCCAAGAGTTCTTGGCCCCAAAGCTGAACCCTGAAGGTAGATAATCAAATTTTCTGTATTCCCATGTAAAGAAACCACCCTACACAATGAAGAATTTTTTTTAAAAGTGGAGTTTTTTGACACAGCCTCATCTCCGAAATAATGCATTTTCAAGACTTTACAGGGGAGGTTGTAGAGCAAAGGGCAGATTTGAGTTGGGTCAGGTTTCTTGCAGGCTGTGTATGTACAGTGCTGAATTTGGTTTCCAGTGTTGTTTCATACTGTTATTGTTTTGATTTTTATTATATGCATTATCCTAACACTCTAAAATCCCAATGCAGAAGAATCCCACTGTGCTGGAACAGAGCATAAAAACAGCTCTACCTGCTGAGTTTGCTTTCTAAGAACAAACTAGAAGAAGAACATGGTCTGCCCGAGAAGCCATCCTGTACGACATGTGGTCTGTGACCAGGGGAATTCACCATGCAGGATTTTCATAGACATTTTGACAAGCTTCCAGAGATGTACACATCCTTATCATAACTGTACATAAGTCTAATGAAATCTGGAACTAGTAGTACATAAATCTTTCCACTCAAATCATAAATAAGGTGTTCTAGAGCTGTAGTATCGTAATAAAGGCTGTATTCATAGGTTGATTATTCTTTTTTTTCCTGTCCTCATGGGAGCCGTGTTCAACTCCTCAGCTGATGTACTCCTAATCTCTGATCATGCATTTATTACCATAAAACTTACTGCATGTACTTTGAGCATGAAATAAACCAGAAATTTAATACCATGCTCTTTTTAGATCCCCATTTCAGGTTGTTTATACAAAAAGGGGAAAAAAAAGGTGGTTGATCCTTCAGTTTTTCTTTAAGGAAAATTGACAAGCTGCTTTGAAGACTTGCTTTGAGGCTAAGTTATTAGTTTTGCTGTGGTTTTAAGGAAAAGGTGAAGACAGAAGATGAAATTAGATCAGCAACAGGCTAGAAGTCCTTTCCCAGAGCACCTGGAGAGGTTAAATAAACTGCATATGGCCCGCATTGAATTTACACATTGTTAAGACTTCTGGGAGTCAGGGGGAAAAGTAGGTAGACTGCTAACTTGCCATCTTAAGCAAAAAGCAGCTGGGGAAATGATTGTTATAGTCTGAGACAGGCATAATATACGAGATATACATCAAGATTACAAAATACAATTCCTTAATTTGACTAAAATCTCTATGAGTTTAATTAGGGTCCTACATGCAAGATCCTGAAAGCTACCCGTGCAAAGCAACTTTTTGTTTTATTTGCAGTCAGGAATTTAGGTTTGGGGGTGGTTTTTTGGGTGAAGTGGAGGGTTGCGTTTGTTTGGGGTTTTTGCTAAACTACAAATGCCTGCTCCCTATGGGCTTGCAACAACATCAGGGTTTGCTAATGCTCTGAAATAAATGGCAATCATGGTATGCTTTCACTCAAGCATTCAGGGTATCAGGGATGGTTCACTGAAGTACCATTGGATGCTATATGCTGACAATGTGCTTTTGTTTGTAACAAACTCTGAAGCCACAATCCTCGCCCTTCTAGTGTTAATCCAAGATCTTGGCTTGCTTTCAGGCTATAGAATTAACTGGGAAAAGTTGGAACTGCTTGAGATCTCCCAGCTGCCTTGCACAACGGCTTTTCTTCCAGTACACCTCCTGAAGGCAGTCAGAAGCAATTAAATGTTTGAGGGATGAAATACTAAGGAATTCTGAAAAACTTGCAGAGATGAATTTAAAAACCACTGTCCTTTAATTGGCAAAATACCACAGGTGGTAGCATGCGATTTATATGTTTCTCCTGGGAAAAACTAACAAAGTCACATTTTACTTAGATATTTTTGAATGATTTGAGTAGCTTGTTCTTTCTATATTGTGTTCTGGGAGTGATCCTTCTGGACTATTCTCCACAAAATAGAGATTCCCTACTGCTATGAACAGTCACTGAACCTGCAGAGATTTTACTGTTTTGTTGTCATGCCTCAAGCCCTTCACGGATTTCGCCAAACCTGTAGCATCAGCCCATGCAAAGGCCAAAAAGGCATTCAAACAGATTCTCACACTAAAACCCTGGATGCTTATCCACACAAGGAAGCCTGAACTGTTCAGGCTGATAGATTGCAGCTGACACCCCACAAAACCTCGTTGGAGAGTCATTTCTCAATAGGATAGATTGATTTCCAATGTGTATGTATATGCAGCTTTAAGAATGTCCTAAGTTTGGCCTTTCTCTGCCCTATTGACAGAAAAGGTATTTTTGACTTTCAGATGCTTCTGAAACCTATTATGAAGAGGAGTGCAAGGTCTTGGCAAGCAAGCTCATAATTTTGTGCTGTGTGGCCAGGTTAGCCTTTAAGTATGCATGTCTGACAAGAGGTTATGTAAATGAGCATATTTTTGTGTTGAACTCGAGGCAGTGGATGGGAGGCAGTAAACAGACATGTGGTGGCTCATGTGATATCTTTGCATCTGAGTACTTAGAGGCATTGAGAAGCAGCCCAACATAAAGACGGCTGTGTGAATGGTATGTGCAGAGGAGAAGGCCAGTAAAGCTCATTGGACATGAAGATCTGTTGTTCTTGACACCACATCAACACATAGCCAGGTACAGTGACTGCCCAAAAAGGTTTCACCCTGTACAGTTAAGGGAGACACATAATGGCAGCAGAAATAAAGTCTGAAATAATGCGGCCAAATGCAAAATCCTACATCTATGGGCAGAGAATGTAGGTCACACTCAAAAGGTGGAGATCATTTCCATCAATGCGGTGACATGAAAAGAGGATTGGGGTAATGACAGAAACTCAGGTAATTCTGGACTCCCAAATAGAGGCTGTCTCTTAAAATGACAAGTATGATAATTGGCTGTGTAAGGAGTAGGAAGATAGGGAGACAACTCCGGGGTTACTGAGCCTCAACTTCACAGAGTGTGTGGAAAAAATAGAAACAGCATTTAGGACAGAGCTACCAGAATGAGTTGAGGACTTGGAAAGATCTTTTGATCAGTGGGAGAAGCGAGAGTGATGTTTTGTTGCCAGTGTAACAGAACGACAGATGAGATGCCCACAACTACTATTTGTGGCTTTAACTCTACTAATAGACTTCTTATGGACACAACCCTCTGGATGCCCAATCTGGTGCATTTTATATGGTTACATGGTGTCTGAATCCTTCTTGGACAATGCTGGAATGGATTAGCATATGTACTCTTGCATAAGACTTCTTACATCTCATTTTTAAGATTGATAAGAAGATGCCAATACCTGAGCTTTGCAGGGAGGTTATATCTGAATTTTAGCTTTGAAGTTTCAACCTTTCTCAGCTGCATATGAAAAGAATATTAATCCTGATGGTCTAGTTTCTTACACAAAATCAGTGGTAACTAGCACTTTGATAGCTTCTTGAAAGAGGTGCTTAAAAAAATAATTCTTGAAAGTCAAAGCTTTCTATTGTGTTTCCAGATAGGAAAAGAGATGAAAGCTAAGAAGATATGCCAAGTAATTCCGAAATCAACTTTAAAGCACACGATCATGTCTTGGCAATCTGAAAGCAGTGTGTGGAGAAGAGAAAAGGGTTGGCAGAGGAATGAAGAAAAGAAGTATTCTACAAAAAAAGAAATGGCATGTCTTGGCAGAGAGACAATGTTTGCTAACCTGTTGAAGGGTTCAGTCGTAAAAGAACTGTGTTCATGAGAACTGAAATAGAGCAGAAACCATTTACCACTTGATGTTTTAAAGCAAACTGCCAAATAAAATTCTGAAAGGTTTCACTTTGCAGATCAACTCGACCTTATCATGTGATAACATAGCAGGAAAATCTGTGCTCTTGCTAGGTTCTTTAATAATGCATCTGAGAAGACAAGTCACATTCTGCTCTCAGTTACAGTGGAGTAAGCCATAATATATCTGTTGAATTCATATTTATTTTGGCATAGCTGAGAAAATGAGGTAGTCCAAAAGGTGCAGAAGGAACAAAATCAGTCATTTGGGTGATAAATCACAAATACAGATCAGGAGTCGGATGTCGAGCAGGGCAAGTATTAGTCTGTGATGGGTTTGGTTGAATTTAAAAGGGCAGGAGATACTATTAAGATGTCTTGCACACCAGCATCCTCAGTGTTTGTTCAGACTCCTCTTTATGTGACTTTCTAGATCATCTTTTATAAAAATATTTTGCATGCAATGAGATAAACTCAAGAGAAAAGTGGAATCATGGGGGAAAACACCTGAAAGGCAGTATGGGGAAGGTGAGCCTCCAGTAGCCTGGAGGAGACCCTGCTTTGTGGGTGACTGGTTGTGGCTATCTTGTGCAGACGGTCCCTGGCACCACAGTCGGGCAGAGCTCCTTCTCTTTTGCTACACCATCAGTAGTGCCAAAACACATAACCAACCACCTCTGATACGTTGTTAAAAAATATTATTTAGACTGAGGTTTTACTAATCAAGCAGGGAGCAGCTGAACTTTACTCACCCAGACAGAAGCCCTCTTACCCCTATCCAGTGCCAGATAACCCAGCTCTTTGCTCACCAAGTGGATGCGCAGGCAGCCACTGAAGCTGTGTTTGGATACGTAGGGGTTTTGTCCAGCTTGGAAGATGCCTGTGTTTGTACTCAGCAATTAACTTTGCTGTTATCTGTCTGCAGCGTGGCGGCTCGGCCGCGTGCGCTGCTCGGGAGGGCTCCGCCGTGAGCGCAGCCGAGGATGTCAGCGCGATCTATACAGCCAAGCTGTCTCATATGGATTGGGCTTGGTGTGCAAGGTGTTTCTGCCCTGACTCACGTTTTCTGAGCAGCAACTCTTGTTACACAAAGATAGGAGAAGGGTTAACGCAAGCCCTTTTCAGTCCCCCTCCTTTCCCCCCTTGCCAAACACACACGCTCTCAGCAAAATCTCTAAATCATGCTCTCTTCCCGGAGTTCCAAGACTGCGAGCTACACATAGGACCTCTGTAGCTGCACAGTGCCACACTATTCTGAACGAGATGCTGAAGGCACTTGAGTTTCTTTTACTCTCTCCCCTCCCCTCCGCCCCAGATTTAACCTAGTTTTTATGGCATGAACAGCCCCAAAGAAAGTCGGAGAGAAAAGAGATGAAGGCCAGAGAGCAGAGGAGGACCAATGAAAGAAGCAGTAACCATTCTGTCATTCCTTTGGAGAGCAAAACTAGACACCTTTAAATGCAGAGAGTGTCCTCTGCCTTTTTGCCAAAGCCCTTTTATCTGTGTGAATAAAAAGGGAGGCAGGTCAGCCTAGTTTCTGTTGCCAAATAAAAGCATGAATAAATTAGGCTATTCTTAGTAGGCAAGTGAAAGGGAGGGGGGGGAAAGTCAGTATCTATTTCTAAAGCAATTTCATATTCTGCCCCAACTGTTTGCACATGATAGAAAGGGGCTGGAGCTGCCTACTATTATGATTAGTACTATTGTTATCACTGAAGGGCCTCATTGTTCTAGAAGATGTTAGGTTTGCACGATTCACAATCCGTCTCTATTCATCCAGGAAAGGTTAGGAGAGAGGATCTGATATTCTGCGAAGGGTTTTTTTCCCCCCCTCCTTCCCCTTCTCCTTTACTGGCTTAAGGCAGAAAGCAGGCAGAAGGTCTCCTATTAACTAGAATTAGGAAACAGGGATCTAGGTGCCTGGGAACAGCCGCTCCGTAGCTCTAATCCCAGTGAGGACCTTAATTGTATCTGGTTTAACTGTTATTCATGCTATTTTACTGCAGGCAGGCACGGTGATTAGGGACATTGGTTGGAAAAATCTGTTCATTAGCCTAATAAAGGCTGCCTAAGCCTGCTTGTTCAGCCACTAATAATCCAACTATTAGTGCCATGCTAGATGCCTTGGTATTAATATGTGTAGTTTACTAGTGTCACAACAGCAATATGGGTCAGTTTAGTGGCTCCTTGGTTTCACAGTCAGGCACCCTGTGCCGGTGCAGGAAAGAGAAAATGAGTAACAAAAGTGATCACACCATGTAGAAAACCCCCAATATGTTCCTTCCTACAACTCTGAGGCAGCCCAGGAGCCTTAGGAGCAAGGTTGTTTGAGGACAAGAAAATCAGCCCTTTCCAGTGATGGATGTTCTTGAAAAGCAGTTTATTTTTTCATAGGTGGTTCACTCGTTTCCTTCACAGAAGCGCTTTGGCTGTCTATCAAATATTAACAGAGAGTGATTGTTGGGGGAGAGGGGCGTTTGCCGTCCTCCCAGCAGCGCGCAGAGCATGGGCAGTCACACCTCCCAGCCTGGGCATGTCCAGGTTGTCTTTGGAGGAGGAGAAAAGGAGGCATAATTGTATTTTTCTCTGCTTCCTGGATTTCCCTCAGATGACCTAAACTTTTCCTTTCCTGATAGAAGGAGGTAAAAATACTGCTCACACTTTAGGGGATTCATCCGCCCTAAGTATAATCCTTGTGTTGCTAATTAGAGTGTCAGTGGTTCCTTTGGTAATAAAACCCTGTCATTCATCTTTCTCTTTTATTTACGGAAATGATTTGTTTATTTTTCCACTGGAAGTTGAAAATTATGCTAATGTAATATTATAAGTGAATTGGTGCTAGATATCTTTCTACAGAAGTTTTTTCCAAAGATTTTAATGAGAGATTAGAACATTAAGAACTGGGTTATTGTTTTTCCCTTCTATAGCTGATCTTTCACATGCATGTTTTCAATAGCTCTTCCTGTGAGACATTATATGTCCAAGTCTGCCTTGACTTTGAACCAAACTAGACTCCTAAACACAAGCAGACAAAATTAAGTATAAACACACACTGTGTATGTCTGTTAACAGCACTGACATCTGTGGTGAAATGACAAAAAATAAAACCAACAGACACATAGGTGACCTGTGACTACCTATAGTTACCCACCTAAATTCAAAGGACATACATTCTACTACCCCAGATAAATACCCCTTAAAACACAAATGGCAAAATCTCGCTTCCTCATGGAGAAAAACCAGCCTTCATCTTCACTGAGCCTCACCTGCTCTCTTTTAAATCCAGAAAAATACCAATCCAAACCCTCCCACAAAGTGTAAGAGCCAAAATCTGTCCTTACTGAGTGCTGAGTTGTCTATGTGAAAATAATATTGCATAACTATAAGAGAAGTTGTATATTGCTCAGTACCCTTGGGACAGGTAGATATCTTAACACATCTTTTTTCAGTTAATTGCTTTATTTTCTCTTCTAGGTGTGTATTTTAATTGCAACTGCTATATACTCATTTATAAAAGATATTTTAATCCACTTGATTGGTATCTCATGGGTTTCATGTCAATGGTATTTCTTATTTTTTGATAATACTGCATTTCAACAGTTTGTTTAGTGACGTTAAGAAAGAATATACCAGGTGGGCACGTTCACTGCTGCCTGCATATGTAAATGTCTACATCTGGGATGCTGGTGGTACACTAAGTGGTGCTCCACATTTCATAAATTTCAGTCAAGTGAAAAAGTGTATTTTTCATGCTCCTGTGCTCATCAGTTTCCTGTGTTCCAAAACTCTGCTTCCAGAACTACTGATACAGATGCCCTGTAGATTCAGGCAGCAGTGAGTGATGTACTTTTCCTTGTCTGCCACATGTTGGCTTGGAAAACAGGTGAAAAATAATTACCTTTGAAAAATAATAGTGGGAGGCCTTATGACTGGTATTTTCTAATGTTTAAGGTTGGAATTATAAATTTTACTCTAAAAACTGGAGTATTTCTAGGAATTCACTGAGAAACATCCCATGTTCTCATATTTCAGACGTGACAGATTGTATCTTTTTAAGTAATTCTAATAGTTTGGAAAATATTATTAAAATCAATTCCTCCTCCCTACAGAATTAATTACAGGTGGTTGTTTAATACATGGAAATCTTCAGGACTAGAAATAGATGTCTTTGTGTGATTCCTGTTGTGTCTCCCTGCCTGATGAGAAAAGCTTTATGTTGCAATAAATTATAAGGGTTTTTTCCTATATATAACTTTGTTAGAAGTAATCAGATTGATTTCATGCGACTGAATAGAAAGGCTGTTGAAGAGACTGTTACTGAGCATGAGGTACTTTTGCAAGGACCTGTATGTTGGCTGCTACCACATTGCATTATAATAATTTTATTATTACCATGTTTTCTTTTGCTCTTTGACATTCAGCTCTATAACTCTGTCAGCCTTACTTTTGATTTTATTTTAATTTTAAATCAACAATGATGGACATAGCAATATGTTATAAATATTAACTTTTGTGGGAGTCTAGCAATAAGCCTGATCACAGCTTTAAATAATATTAACAAGAACTGTTACTACAGATGCTGCTGTGTTGGAGTAGTTCTGTAATAAGGGCAGAAGAGGCAACTCTCTTGTACTCTGTTCCAAACACTGATGGTGCTTTGTAAAAAGTTTAGCAAGAAAAATGAACTTTACATGACTAATCTTCAGAATCTGAAATATTATTATAATTGCACTTCCAGTCTCCAGAGGATCTCATATGATGGAAATATCTTGGGACTTCAGATTGAAAAGCTCAGGGAAAAAAAACCCTTTTTTTACTGGTTGCTTGCCTTAAAAAACTCAGGATCTTTATTTCAGGAACTAATTGTTTTGTTTACAGCTTTGCTTATTTTGGAGGCTCTATCTGACATATAGGGGTGTAACTGCTTTTTAACAAAGTGAAAAAATAATTGCTCTGCTAATGCATTCAGGGGAATTAAAGTGAATAACTTTTTCTGCTTTAGTGTTGCTAGATTTTGCAGTAAAAACTGTATACTCTTCAATGATTTGAAGTGGTCAGTGAAATGATTTTGCCATTGCATTTTGAAATCTATCAGTGCATTATCCCTTCTCTGGGGTCATTCCATGAATAAAGGGCACCATACCTTATTTTATTTCAAGCCTGCATCTAGAGGGATGAAGGATGAGAGTAGAGTAGCCAGAATGCAAAAAAAAAAAGCCTAAATTTTGGAGCAGATGTCTCAGTTATGTAGACTAGATCTCTGTATGGACTGTGACAATGCAAGAGGATGACTCTTAGGTCACTCTAATTCTCCAGCATATAACCTCAACTCCGACTGGCAAAGCTGAGATACTCATAGTGTTTATGTTATAAACACTGAAATTGTGGATATGGGTATTCAAATTCCAAAGAAAGGAAATCAAGTGCAGGACTAGTTGTCAACTGACAACTGAAAAATCTAAAAAGCTAAGCAATCATCTTTCAATTGTATTGCATGCATGACCATCAGCTGTTATTTCATTAGATGGAATTTATTTTGTTTCACCAGCAATAAATGCTTTTAGCAGAAGCTGAATGGGATCTTCTAATTCATGTTACCAATGGTTCCTGAAAAGATAATTCAGTCTAGACTTTGGTGCAGTTTTAATTGGATTCCATGGATTTTAGATAAGCCTATGGCTGGAAGCCTAATTCTAAGAACCCTTAAGGAGCAGGAAATGGTAACTTTTATTTCAACACCTGCTAAAGAATGGCTATGGAAATGTCTGGAATTCCACAGGTATCTGGCTGGAAAAAAACCAAAGAAATCCAGTGGTGGCCTCATTTTGTGTTGTTTCTGAATACTTGGCAGTCCACATGAGGGTTTTCTGAGACATCTCTTGTCCACCTCATTGCTTGCTTTGCCTTAGTGCTGACTTAAAATTCACATCTTGAGATGAAAACAGAGAACAAAGACATTTGTGGTAACTTTGTGACCTTATTAGGCCTCTAGTAAACCCCCTCTAGGGAGGGAATGGCACTTATTCTACCTGCTGGTAGCAGGCTGACTGCTATTTTTTAGCCACTTTCACCGTAGATGAAACCTTCTAGATTTTCCACACACTACCAGCATTCATCTACTCCAATATATAAGAACACAGTCGTCTAGAGTGAACAATGTATTTTGCAGCAGCCTGTGGGAAGAGCAAATGAACAGTGAGGGACTGAGATATCTGATGGCAAGAACACTGGATGGGGATTCATGAGATTTGTCATGTATTCCCTGCTCTGCCTTGTGCCTGTTGAACGACCTTCAGCAAATCACTTTCTCTCTTTTGTCTCAGCTATCATTTTACCTGCTAAGATGTGTTAATGAAACACTCTTTTTTTATAAACTGCTAGGTGCTGATGAATAGCACTGATGAAAAGTACTGTACAAAAGCTAAGTGGTATTGAATATGTGATTGCACTTGGTTTCATTGAATTATGACTGATAATACAGATACTGACCAGTGCAAGTAGCTTTAATGGTCCAATAGTTATTATACAACTATTAAATTTTCTGTTTGTCTACCTTTATGAGTCTCAAAAATAATACTTCATAGATTACACTGATTTTGCTTTCTGCTGTAATCTCACAGAGAAGCTAAAATCTTGGGATCTGTTGGCATTTATTTTGTTTGCTGACCTTGGGAAGGAATGGAGCTCAAGATGCCTATTTGTATTAGCTAATTTAAGATTAGTTAAACATAGTAGGCTGAGGACTCTGGAAGACTTGTATTCAGTGCAATTTATTGTGCTTGTGTAAACATAAGACATAGAGTCTCCCCCAGCTGTGACCTGTCTGCTGTCCTGAGTTAGTGGGAGCCACAAGCTGCAGGAAGCAGAGGTGGCTGAGCTGCTGTGTGGAACACCCTTGCTTAGAAATGGTAGGCAGATTTTATACACCCTTCTGTTTCTGTGTGGTCATGCCTGCTACTAGACACAAGTATCAGGGAGGTGGCTTACATGATTTGCCAGAGATCTGTGCTGAAATACTTGTAGCTAAAATTCAGGGGAATATTGTAAGACTCAGCAGACCAAGAAGCCCAAGAAAACAGGCCAAGGGTCCATCATGCCACTAAACAAAAAGTTCGCTACTAACATCAAAGGCTTTTTGTTTTTAAAAGGCTTTGTCCTGATGCAGTAGTTTTCTGGCTTCTAACTTAATTTCATCCTGAGGGTCTCAGCTGGGGTTACATTGAAGCTCATGTTTCTCCTAGCACTGTCTGAAGGATTGGCAAATTCAGCCCTAAAATACCAACTACCTGTTAGTTTTTCTCAGTACTAATACATACATTTTCAGTAGTAAAGAATTTGTTTCATTTATGGGATTTTTTTCAGAAACACAGCAAACAAAAAGCTTCACGTGTACTTCTTTGGTGTAAAATTTGCACTGTTATTTTTACTTGCTGAATTATGGTGTTAATACTGCTATTCAATTTTGTTAAAACCCAGTCCTTTATAGGTCTGTATTTCTTTGGAGTTGATACCTTGCACTCTCGGATCCTATCTCTTGACTGGGCAGTCAGCAGCATAACTTTAATTGATATCTTTTGGACAGGATACATGGACAAATGATCAGAGTATGCCCCAAAAAGTCCAATAGCTTTGAAAGTCATAAACTTGACTAAAAGAAAGATATATTCAAAAGCTTGAGTAAAAAGGAAGTGACCAGAGTCCATCTGTTGTCAGTGGCAGCTAGACATCTATCACTCGTATGTTTTAATATCAACTTTCCATCTTAGAAATTGAGGTTGTCCTAGGGGATCTGTATTTGAGTGTTTCTGTCATAGAGAAGATGAACTTGCTTCCATAGTTATGCAGTGTGCTGCAAGAACTGAAGAGAGACTTTTGATATAATAAAAATAGCGAACCAATAAAATATGAGGCTCTGTTAATGTTGGCTCAACCATCAGAAACAGAAAATTCCATAAATCATGCTCCTCTGGCTATATGCTTGAAAGGTGGTTTAAAAATCCTTCCTACCTGTGGCTAAATGATGAAAATTACCAGGATAAAGAACTGTCTCATTTCCTGTCTCTCAGACTTGGAATATCGTTACAACACAAAAGGAATTTTTGTACCAATAACTCTGTTTCAAGTTTTGTCTCTATTATGAAAAAAAACCCAAAANGCTTAAGGGCATGAAATTTGTTCCCTAAGTTTATGGCTCACCAATGTGCACAGATAAAATTGTCTCCCCCAAAAAGTCTGGCCTAAGGAGAGGGAATTCAGAAAATGAGTGACAGCTGAACAGCTAATTCCCTTGGCCTCCTCTCAGCTTTTGTCATTAGAGTTTAATTTCCTATTTTTGGAAATATTCATTCAGAAGCTGAACTCCTTTACTTCTGTACTTCTCCATAAAAATTCTTATTTGCTTTGCTAAGCCAGCCAGTGAACTTCATAACAAGTAAGAATCCAAAATCCAAAGAGTAGAGAGTGATTCATCCTCAGCTGAGTTACAGACTTGAAGCCATTGCTAAATGGTATTTTCTTAACCATTAGTGTCCAAGATTGGGATGCCATTGAACACTGAAAGTGTTCCTTTAAATACTTAAAGGAGATGAAGTTCCCTTTTCCCAAGGGTTGGTAAACTAATACACTGATTAAGTATGATCTTGAGAATTATTGGCAGTAAGGATACTTTTAAGGAAGTTCTAGATGTTACTTCTCATTTTGCTACATGATTTGCTACAGGCCTCACTCGTATCTTATTTGGTGACGTTATGTATAAATTGTAAGTAATATACATTCTGCTTTCTGCTGTTTAGATTTGCGATTATGTTTAGAGCCTGTACTAATTTTGTGGAAGGGATAAAAAGAAGAGCTATTTGGATTATTTGAAATCCTTCAGCTTGCACTTAATTTCTATTACATGTGCTATGGCTTCCAGATAGACTGTCCCGGACATATTTATATCTACATGTATCTATATTACACCGGATAACTTCTGTGTTCGTTAGGATTCTATTTAGGTCTTTGCTATAATAAATTTACAGGCACGCATGCCTTTTTAAGGGTTTCACAGATGTGCCTGTGTTACAGCACTGTGTAACACTCTCCTTCTCAAGGGCAGAGCATAGGACTGCTCCCGCAGTCCTCACTCTGCAAACCTCTCACCTTGATGCCAGAGCATTTCTGTGACATTGAATATGTGGATTCACACCAGGAAAGTCCTATTTGCCTGTAGGTCACCTTCCTTCAGGTCCTTTTCCAAGCTGGGGGGCGGGGGGGAACTGGAGCCAAATTAAGTCAAGCATTAGCCAGCAAACAGACTGATTTGCTGTTCTGACATTGAGATGTTCTATTTCTTTAGCCTCTTGCTTCAAGCTGGGAACATTTTATGAAATAGTTGTATTTTTCTCTAGAGCCTCTTTTGTTTAATTTTCACTCCCAAACTGGTGCTATAAGGAGCTGAACTTACATCCACCACAATTTCCCTACCTCAACAGAAGGGACGCACTTGGAGCAGAGTGCAGCAAAAAAAATCTTTTCACTTTATTATTTAACGAAGCAGAGCTGATATCTTGATTAAAACATCACTGTAATAATAATTAATTTCTTTCACAGCTTTTCCCCCAAGGCCTGCCTGGTTTCTCTGTTCCTGTTTCCCCTGATGTCTTACTTGTAGATATGGGTGCAATGCACCTCATGGTGCAGCTGCAGTGCAGATGACATGACTGCTCTTACAGTCCTGTTATCATGAGGCAGCTGCCAGTTCCAATTAACCTCTGAGATAAGGACTCAAATTAGTACAAGCTGACAGATACCTGGTAATGGGAGGAGGACAATGATTTCAGTTTATATGTTGTTAGGTTATGACCCAGCACGTATTACTGAATGATCTGGCTCATAGGGGCCATGCCTGATGACACACCCTCAGGAGGCACCTGTGCAGAGCTCACTGTGGTGTGGGATGAGAACAAGAGTGACCAGGGCCTCCACTGGTCCTCCACCTCCATTGGGGTAGCCAGGAAGGGCTGGAAGGCACTGCGTGCCCAGGAAAAGGTTATGCCAGGTGGTCTTGGGAAGAAGGACAATGCTGTCATCACATGGACAGTGGTTAGATGTTGCTGTGAGTCTCCAATCAGCTGGAAGCTTCATGGAACTAGTTATAGTCTTCTGTATTGCTCTGTTGTTCTTAAAAAATATATCTTCCTCTCTCAAGAACTGTGTTAGTGGAGAAAAAATATAATTCCCTGGCATAGAGTAAAAATGCAAATATTTACAGTGGTTGGTCCCAAGTATTTCCACATGGGAGAGTGGATGTGCTTCTTTCACAAAGGTTAATGAACCAGCCAGAATCAATGCTGTTTAAGACTTGGTTTCAGTAAACAAAGAATCTGTCTTTCAAAAATAGTACTATCATAAGAAACTGTTACTGGATTAGGAAATCTTGATTTGATTCAGTTAAAATCAGCTAAAAGTGAAAAACACAAATGGTTTTGTCACTGAAATTAGCTTCTACTTGAAAACAAACTTTGTTGAATTTAGGGAGATATTAATAAAATTCAAACAGCTACAAAGACCAGAAGAACACAGGGTACAGGCAAAACCAATTTGTCAGTGATGTAAAGTTTATCGGAAACTTCTGTTTCCAGAAGTGGAAAAAGAAAAGTATAGGTAAGAGCTCCAGATCAAATCAGAAATGTAATAGGAAAGAAAAAAACAAAACAAACTAGAAACCCTGAGAGTAATTTTATTGAAAAAAATCTAAGTTTTGTAGTTCAGAAGGTGTAGAAATAAATTGAGAGTTTCTAGTATTCAGCTGAGTTTGACATGCAAAAAAAGTACAACAGCAAGATTTTGTTCAGCCACAGAAACAAGAAGACTAAGGAAAGAAGAGAGGCTTAGGGAAGAAGTACATGAAACTGGCTGGGCATCTCCCCCAGTCAGCCACAGTCTCCCCACCCCTCACATGCACCACATCACAATTGTCCTGACACTGCTGGTACCAAAATGTCTCAACATGGAATGGGGAGAGAAAAGAAGCCTGAATTATAAGGTTACCAAACTGGGCTTTTTCATCATACCCCCATCTTTAAATTTCTTTCTCTAAATGTATTGTTAGTACATACTTGGTAAAGGAGGAGCAATTGAAGTTAAAGGAAAATACTGGCTGGGAGTGAACAAGTGAAAAAGTGGACATAGACAAATGTAGGCTGAAAATAAGAAGGTGACTGTAACAGCAGTGACAGTCTTACAGCCTTTCTCCCCCTGTTTGTACTAAAGCCTGACTAACTTGAGCTGGAAATGCAGTTTTTAAAGCGGATTACACGGTGTGGCTGTTAACCACAGCATGGCACAGACTTGAGACCCAGACTGCTCCTTCCCCAGTTGTGCAGCAGAGCCTTATTTGGCAGTAAAAGTGCAAGCCCCTAATATTGATTTTTGACTAACTGATAATCAGAATGAAACTGAAAAATGAGCTGATATCTGACCTGCATCCAAGTATCCCAATAAAGTGAGCTAAGCTTCTTGAAGTTGACATAGATATTATAGGAGGATGTTAAGTTCTTGCAGCAGTTGCCGGTGCAGAACATGAAGAGGAAACAAGTTCTGAGCTGCTCTGTCACCAGTTCTAGCTCGTTTCACCTTCCAGCAAGTCTGAGGCCTTCTATGTCCAAATTATGTATTCTTTACTCAGTTTTCCCTTTGATTTAAAAAGCTATGATATCCATTATCATATTGAATAACAGGACTTGTCATTTTGTCTTTATACTTTTGGCTATTTAGGAAAAAAATACAGCAAACTTCTACCTGAAAACAAAGGATTTAAAGAATTTGTCATCCTCTTCATGTAAAAGCATACACTTCACTTTTACAAAAATACTTATTTTCAGTACAAACTCTGGATAACCAAAATGGCAAATAGTAAGTGGTTATTATTTCCTTCCGTCTTTTGAAATTTTTTTTTCTTCACTGTCATTTGTTTTCTTCTGAAAAAATAAAAAGCCCAAACAAGCCAAGCTGTCTCAGCTTGAGTCATATGTGCTCCTTACAGCAGGAAATAGAATTATGACATCATGGCCTCTGCTTTTGAGAGATTCCTTCTGTGTATTCTGTAATGCTGTCATGCTAGTATCTAGATAACTACAAAATCCTTATGAAAATCTGCCATCTCCGCTGCAAAATGTTATCTTTTCTAGTTTTCAGGGGTAAGCAGTTATGTGTATTGTTCACTACACTTTTTTTTAATTACCCTTTTGGAGCACAAAGCCATCTACTGAAATAAGACAATAATGTAACCTTCATGGAGATCTATTTCCTTACTCTGTTCAGGTTCTGTGTAATGGCACCCTTAGTTCAGGTGGGACCCCCTTTGTGTTTCACCAAATAGAATTTACTTTGTATACATCAACAAGTGACACTGTTGAGACAGAAAAATGTAATTGAATAACAGTCCTTAAAGCTTCTAGTGTCTAGTCTGTAGCAGTTTTACTTGATCTCCATATGAGGTTTTCTTTCTATATGAATGCAAAATTTTTCCACTTTAAAGCTATGCCTTATGCTGCTATAGTTTTACAATATTTTATGTGAAGGAAATAACAATCTTTGCCTGGAGATAGTTTGTTGATAGGACCTCTGAAAATTAGATATTCAGGTCTGCCAAAAACCATTGTTGGAATTAAGGCAATGTAAAAATGGGAATTTATTAATTCTGTAGTTTAGTTATGTTCAAGTGGTTTCTATAGACACAAAGAAATTGAGTGCACAGGCCCAGATTTAATTTTTATAAAACCAAACTCTAATTCAACAAAGCACAAACCCAGTATACTGTTTCAGTCCTCAATGCTTTGCCTCTAACCCCACAGGGCATTTCCTTCTGTAGTCTCTGATCATCTCTTCTGGGCCAAAAGTGAAGGTCTGGTTATTTTCTCATCCTCCTTGGTCAGTTTTGATATCGATGGGTTACTCATTCCTTTCTTTTTTCTGCTTTTAAAGTTCATTCCACTTATGAATCTGTTCACCTGATGAGTATATGTGCAATATCTTACTAGCCACACTTGCCAGAGACCTAGGATCAACTGCACAATAGCATAAATGCATGGAGACCAGAGGGAAATGGTGTTTAATTGACCACAGTCGGTCAGATCTGAACAGTTACCTGGGATTTTGTTCAGACCTGGGATTTTGCTCAACAGAAAATGTTCAAGTTGTACAAAAAGTTCCTGAAGTTCCAGAGGGATGAGAAGTTTCTATTAAAAAATCAGATAAGGACAGAGGAAACTGATTGTCTAAATACAGCAAAGGAATTTGATGAA
This sequence comes from Tichodroma muraria, assembly GCA_013390105.1. Taxonomy (NCBI): domain Eukaryota; kingdom Metazoa; phylum Chordata; class Aves; order Passeriformes; family Sittidae; genus Tichodroma; species Tichodroma muraria. The sequence goes on from WAAG01044982.1 coordinate 21,305, forward strand.
TAACTCAGCTTGGAAGTAATTGATTTTATAATTCTCATTTTACTGGCAGTTCAAATGACCTAGTGAAGTTAGAACAACCACAGCCCCACAGTTAAGCTTAGGGCTAACTTTAGTTACAGGACTCTGCTTTTAATCATGATCAACTTGTTAGTCATCATCATACAGTGCAGACCAATTTCCAGTTCTGGAAGATCGCTGTAGTCAGTTCATAAATACCTGCATTTGTCAGAGAAACTGAATATCAGATAATATCTGAAGTGGTGAAGACTAAAAATTAACATCTTCATCACTTCTGACAGCATCTGGCATTTAGTAACAGCTACTAATACTTTTTAAATGTAGGGACTATCAGCAGCAATAAAATGCTCTAAGTGGATGTAATTTTAGTGCTGTGTTTTGTACTGAAACAACTTCAGCTCAAAGCACAACTATCGCTAACAATCTTGTGTATAATTACAAACTTAAGCAAAGTGTTGAAACAGATAATTTACACATGAATGATGTTACAAAGGAATTAATTTCAATATCTTTTAACAGACAGCATTTAATTTTTTTCAATTATGTGTAATTTGTTAGGCTTTAGAAATTACTGATTTTGTCCAGTTTTAAAGAAATGAAGTAAGTCAGCTCCTGTTCCACGCCTAATGTTTCCTTTAATTATTATTTAGAAAGTGCTGAATGGTTTTGCTGGGGACTCTTTCTAGAGCCAGTGGAGCTTTCAAACACCTGAGGGCTATCTTGCACAGAGATTGATTGAGCTAATTATTTTTTAAATGTGCCTTTGTACATATTTTTTCACAACTACTTGTCTTCCCATTAGGCTGTATGCATATGTTGTATGTCTTGTTTTCTAAGTCATCCTTATCTCAACTGTTCCGTTCTCCTTGCTTGTTCAGCTTCCTCTGAGCATTGTCCTGGCACACTGCAAATCAAAGATGTTTTCCCTTGAGTCTGATATTCCAGTTTCCACATCTTCCAGTAAAGGGAGATCAAGTTTGATGGCAGTATTGTGTAATCTACTGCATGCCAGGAATATCTTACATACAGTTCTTTAGAAGGAC
>WAAG01044983.1:254-19743 GCA_013390105.1 Tichodroma muraria
AAGGAAAGAAAAAAGAAAGAAAAAATGAAAGAAGCTTTTTTATATATTGTATATATTTCCAGGAATGGTACTTATCATTTACAGATGGTTATTTTTGCAGTTCTGATTATGAATGTTTACTTTATTCACACATCAAGCAAACTATCCTCTTACACCATACGGACGGGAGGTATACTCTTTCGTACATTCATATGTCTGAAAGCTGTCTGGAAATGTATTTCCTACTTTCAGATATGGGAACATTTCAGTTGGAGGGGGTTTAATTTGTTTTGAAATTTCAACTTTTGTTCTGTTCAGAAGCTAAAGTTGGAATCCATTAAAGATGCATTTTAGTGCAGATTCTATTCTCATCTTCCCTTTCTCAGTAAGTGTGCAATTCACTTAGTACTTCATTGCAACTAACAGCACTATGTATACATGGTGCACAAAATGAGGCATTTTGTTTTAAAACAGATTGCAGATGAAAGGAAACCATTCATTTCTTCCTTGCTAGCTGTAATTACTAGAGCGCTAATTACTCCAAATCACTGACATCTAGGGTCAATAAGGATGACAACAGGAACATCAAAGACAAGATGCACACATGCAATTACAAAAAAAACAGGCTGTACTATTATTTTATAGCAACTGTTTTTTTTCAGTCAATGCTAAAAAATCAAGTTTGCTGAATGTTTACTATTATTTCCTTTGCAGTTTGACGGTGAGAACATGTATATGAGTATGACAGAACCAAGCCAGGACTACGTGCCAGCCAGCCAGGTGGGTTAATTAATCTTCTCTGCCTTGTTTCAAATTGTAATTAAAAAAATTCAAAGAGTTGCATTGCAAATGAGTGGCACTATCAGTAACTGCTGCAATCAGGAATAATCATAATTTATAAACAAAGCATTTAAGCCTTGTTTCCAGTTAATGAGATAGAGCTGATAAAACACCAGAGTTGGCGTTTGTTGAAAGATACTACCTTGTTTTCTCTCCAGAATGCAAGCAGCTGTTTTGCCAGCATGATCTTTCCTAAACAGTTGTTTTACCTCCAGGAAATAAAGTCTTTACAGGTGCAGGTTATTTGTTTATCTGACTGCAGACAAGTTAATCATTATAAGCTATACATGTCACAAATAGCTTTAATTATCATTCATAGAACAGTTGAAGAATTGCATTTTTTAACACTAATCCTATGTCTGAGGAACATTGCTATTATTACACAATTAGCAGTGGGGTTAAGGCAATGACTTAGCCTTCTGTACCTTACAGGCCAGAAGGCTTAATGTGATGTGCACCCTTTAAAGGTATTTTTGAGCCCTTTTCCTTTTGGGGAACCATAAACACCAAATTTTGATACTGGATGTATATTAAAAAATCTTCCACGTTTCCACCTGAAACCAAAAATCCTATAGATTTCTAAGAATTACAAATTTTAATTGCTCCTTAAAAAGCAAAAGTAGTTTTGAAAGTTTTGGGTTGTCTACCTGTTGCTATGTCTGTATGTAGAGGGGAATTTTTTATTTACTTCATGTGTTTCGGTTAAATTTTGCACCAGTAAGTGCTGGAGATAGTGCTGCAGATCAGTTAGATTGTGTCAGAAATTGCCATGAATAACCAGACTTGTCTATGTCATGCAATATTTCAGGCCAGCAATGTCTGGCCAGACGGAACCAGGAGGCTTATGTGTAAAACTCCCATTTAGGTGGCAGTTAAGTTTGAATGAATAGTAATTATGTCCAGATAACCTGGATGTAACTTAGGAATCAAGAGCTTTTGAAAGTGTGCATTCAAAACTAAATGTCTTCATGAAGTAGTGTTCTTCAGGTACGTTGGATAAAGGTTCATTGAGGGCAGGGAAGTGGGGGGTTATGTGAGATGAGTACATGGTTCAATCACACAGACCATCTTTAAAGCGTTCCACCATATTGCTTCCCAGCTTTCTGGTGAAGTCACTCTGAAATACCTCTAGAGACCAATAGTGTACTTTGCATTTAGGAATTGTGCATGATTGAACTTATTCAGCTAAGAACCCTCCAAGATCCAGAGGTAGTTTAGAATAGAACTGTTTGATTAAAAAATGAAAAATTATATTATTAATTTTTCTCTAACCATTAATCCAAAAACTGTACTGACAAGTTTTAGTATTACTATTAGATTAAAGCAGCCTAGTATCATCTCATTTTTGCCTTAAGGGTTTTGAAGTGCAAGGGCTAATTGAATTTGTTTGAAACAGTAGAAATACAAACTCTGTGAATGATTGCTGTTATCAGGCAGCTGCTACCTTTCAGAGAATCATTATGTCTGTCTTAAATAGTTTTGAATAAAGAATTGCAAATCCACATTATACATCAGAATTATTTTTCTTTTGTTGATATTTTTGTACTGTGTATGCATGTAGTTTAAATAATTTAAATGGCATATTGAAAAATTAAGAGTATAAGTTTTAATCTTTTATGCGGTTTCTACATGTGCTAACAAGGCCCAGATTCTCAGATATATTTATGCATCTAATACTCACTGGTTGCAGTGAAAGTAAGGTCCTTAAAGTACCTTTAAAGAGCTAGGCCTAGGTATTTTAAATGCAAATGACTTTGTCTTCAAGGCAAAAAAAAAAATAAAAAAAAAATTTATCAAATGTGACATTTCCAAATTCAAACATGTCAGAATACCCTGAATTCTTACTAAGGGCTGGAACCAAGAAAAGGCTTACAGACTTAAAATCTGACCATGGCAAAGCTGAATTCTTGAGGTGTCTGGCTGCCAGGTAGAGTTCAAAATCCAAAAGCAACCTCTCTGTCCTTTGCTGGGGAATCCATGTGGAAAGAAGCAGCTCAATTGCCAGGCGGAGTGTTTTAAGATGTTACCAAGCGTGCATCACTCAACCAGCCTTCCGTGCCTGGCTGAGGGTAGCTGTCAGCCTTGGGCTGTCACAACCTCCTTTCCCTTGCTGGGATTTTCTCCTGGTGCTTATGCTGTTGCAGTGGTTTTAAGTGAATACACAAAATCATAGAATAGAGTAGGCTGGAATGGACCTTAAAGATCGTCTAGTTCCAATGCCCACGTCATGGGCAGGCAGCCTTCCACCCACCCTGGTTACTCAGGGCCCCACCCAGCCTGGCCTTGAACATTTCCAGTCATGGGAAGTCCACAACCTCTCTGGGCAACCTGTGCCAGTGCCTCACCACCCTTATAGCAAAGAACTTCTTCCTAATGTCTAACCTAAACCTGTCCTACTTCAGCTTAAGGCCATTCCTCCTTGACCTATCACTGCAGGTCATTGTAAAAAGTCTCTCTTCCAGCTTTCTTGTTGGCTCCCTTTAGGTACTGGAAAGCTGCTCTAAGAACTCCTGGAGCCTCCTCTTTTCCCAACTGAACAACCCCAGCATTTTTAGCCTGCCTTCCTGCCTTCGCAGAAGAGGTGTTCCAGCTCTGTGTGGGCTGGAGCATATGTGAAAGCCTGTAATAATAACAGTATTTGGGGGGGAAAAAAAAAAAAGGAGACAAAACAACTTCACTGAGAACAGGAATATGGAGTGTGATGGGAACCTGCCTCTCATGTTTCATCAAGAACCTGCAGCTGTGAAAGGAGCCTTCCCAAACCTGTTCCTGACACAGACAGCTGCTAGTCGTTCCTCAAAGGAACTAAACAACTCTTCACTGACAGTATCTGTGAGATCTCTGCCAACTGTAATGGGATGGTGTTCCTTTCTTGGGCATAAGCATTTGGTGGTCAGCCAAAACTGGTGAACTGACTACCATTTCAAGATCCAGTCTGGTGGTTAAAACTGGAAAAAAACACAGTATTTCCTGCTCTGAAAACAAAGCATGAAAGCCTGTATAGCTTACAGGGCTAGGGAGAGGAAAAGTAAAGGATGAAATTGTATTTTCTGACCATGTTTTAGGACTGTTCGTTCATTTTTCTGTCACTGTTACTAGATGTTAAAAGCATAATGCCATAAAAAGAGAGGAGGAAATGTTCTCTCTCAGATGACAGCATAGTTGCTCTAATCATAATTTTGTCCTATGTCTATTTTGTACCTGTGCTCATGAGTCTTGCCATTGCATGATCTCAGTGAGTGAAATGCAGGCTCCTTCCCACCCTTAATAACTTGGCTGTTCCCTCGCAAGATCAGAGACAGGGGTTGAATCCTGTCAGAATGAGGAGTGAATTAATTACTCTTTTCTTGATGCATTCACGTCTGTTAACTAAAATATGAATCCTACATGTAAGGAGATACACAGTCCTATCAGAAACCTTTATTCAAGCTCTGGTCATGCTGACTGAGTCAGACACGAACATCATTTTCTAATTTCAGAGTCTGACATAGCTTATTTGGGAAGTGGGTTGGCAGACTGAGTCTGGGTATGTAACACCAAGGACCAAGAGGTTTCCACTTGGCTGTCTTCAGGATTAGGTGACCACAGAGGCAGGATTGCTGGGGTCCTGATATATGCTGACAAGCATCTCAGTTCCTTCTGTTTACTCCAAAGTGTTCATATCCAGAAAAACATCACCTTATATTATTTTACGGGTTTTAATCAATTTATCCCCTTTAGGCTAACATAAATAAAAGCTCAGCCATTGGACAGGAAAAATACAGTTTTGTTCCTTTTGCTATATAACATCAAACATCTGCATAGTTTGGTAATCCAAGACAAGTTGCCTCACAGCATCCCTCAACAATAATTATCATTTCTGTTCAATTTTCAAATCAGTACTTGCTTTGGGACTTACAGACCAAGTTGCTAAGTAGCAACATATGGCTCACTACTGTTCCTGTGATGTTGCTGCAAGCAAATAGCATAATTCTATAGTTGAAATGATTTTTACAGAAAGCCAGTGCTGGAACTGAGCCAGAAGAGTAAGTATACAGTAAAAATTAATGATATTCATTTAAACTGTCCCAAAAGGCTGTTTGGCAATGTTGTCTCTGTGTACATTTTATATATGTGTGTAAGTACTGAATTTTTGGTTATGATATATGTAGTACAGGACTCTACACTGAAGGCATCTCCTAAATGAGTTATGCCAGCCATATTAACAAACATACACAGTAAAACTGTGACATTTTCAGTACTAATTGCACTTGGATCTGAAAGTATTTATCATTTTAGAATAAAAGTATGCCAGCTGATCTGCATTTGAGATTCCCACCAATTATTGTTTTCTCCCCACACCTATAATTGAAATCTTGGACACGAATTACTCTTTATGTTATTCCTCCTCCTGTAATTTGTGGCCACACACAGCACAGTATAAAATTATATTGCTTATTTTACATTTCTTCCTAGTCACAACATGGAATGTAATTCAGGCCTCTGTTGCACAAAGCTTCAACACATTTGTAGCCTTCCTGAGACCTGATAAATGTTAAGGTTAGTGAGTGCAACTGCCAGATTCCCTGCAAGGTCCAAAGGGAAGGGATGAGAACAGGCCTGGAGCTGATGATTTGGGGTAGTACCCCTATTGTCCCACTGAGAAGAAAAGATCTGAGGCAGAGGAAGGAATATTGTTTACTTAGAGGTGGTATTCTCCTGCTTCCCAGAGCTATGCTAGGGAGATCTATCTAAAATATATCTACATGCTTTTTGATAGAGGGGGCACCATGGGTATCAAAACTGTTTTGTCCTGTACAGCTACAGGGTGATATAGGATGGAATGACATCTAAAAGAGAGATTTTCACATTAATGTTGCCTCATGCACATGGTTCTACATATAGCCCTAATGTATTTTTAACATTTTTGTACCATAATTTCTTAGATTATTAATGACATAACTATTGCTCATGTGAAGTAGGGATGGATAAATGCTGCATAATAGCTTCCCTCTCTTGCTCTGTGTTGGTCCTTCCCTGTAGGTAGGCTAGAATTCCAGACACAGTTCTTCAATCTTGTTGCCTACAACAGTCTCCATCAGCAGAGCAGGGCAGGAGTTCACTGCCTTGGAAAGGCTTGAGAAAAAGCAGCATTCTCAGATGGAGAACCATTACATGGTCCAATTTAGCCCCATGGGTAGATACTACCCTGACCTGAAGTCTAGCACAATCCTGTCCAAATGCTGGGAAGCTTTTGCTCATTATTTGAGAGGCTGCTCCACAGTGAAAAGGCAATGCCTTCTGGACAGTCTGCTGGCTGGCTGCAGTCCAGGGCTGTTTTGGACCATATTCCACCTCCCTCTTCCTGATCTACTATATTTTAATTCCAAAAATAGGTTATCAACAGAAGGGAGTCTACTTCTTGATCCTCCAGTTCTCTGAAGTAGTCTATAAATGCCACATTAAAAAAAAAAAGAAGAGAGGGACATAGGTTAAAATGGCCTCAGGGAAAGAAAAATACCAGGCAGGCCTTTCAGATCCTGAATGAGTGGTTGAAGGTAGATGTGACTTTACCCTGCCTTTCATTTTTGTGTAAAACATAGTCTTTTAATATTATCTTAACATCAGGCAGAGTCTGGAAAGAGCTGAGTTCCTGACAAAAATACATCAACAGTTGCATTAACAAGGCTATGTATATATATTTATAGATACACATCCTTAGAATCATAGAATGGTTTGAATTGGAAGGCATCTTTGAAGATCATCTAGTCCAGTTCCCTGCCAAAAGCAGTTGCATCTTTCACTAAATCAGATTGCTCCAAGCCTCATCCAACATGACCATGAAAACTTCCAGTGATGGCGCACACGCAAATTCTCTTCACAATCTCTTACAGTGTCTCATCACCTTCACAGTAAAGAATTTCTTCCTCTGTCCAGTCTAAATCTATCCTCTCTGTTTAAAACTGTTGCTATTTGTCCTGACACTACAGGCCTTGGTAAAAGGTCTTTCTCCATCTTTCTTATAAGCCCTGTTATATATTGAAAGGTGTTATAAGGCCTCCTCAGAGTCTCCTCCAGGCTGAACAACCCCGGCTCAGCCTTTCATCATAGGAGAGGTGCTTCAGCCCTTGGACCTCTGTGGTCTTCTCCAGGCCCAAACTGACAAGTTCATGTTTTCCTGTGCTTATGACCCCAGAGCTGGAGGCAGCACTCCAGGTGGGGTCTCCCAAAAGCAGAGGGGCAGAATCCCCTCCCTCATCCTGCTGGTCATGCTGCTTTAGATGCAACCCAGAACACAGTTGGGGCTCTCTGGGCTGTGAGCACATTGGCAGCTTATGTCCAACTTGTCGTCCATCAGTATCCCTGAGCCCTTCTCCACAGGGATGTGTTATATAAGTATGTATGAATGTCTTTAGCTTTAATACAAAGTGTATGAACATTACTGTGCATATATTCAAGGACATTTTATATTTTTTGTAATCAAATGCCTCAACTTTTATAAAAGCAGAAGTCAGAATTAGGGCCAATTGGCTGGAATTTAAGAGCTTTTACACATCACATTAAAGATGTTACTCAGGTGAAATACCTTTACTCTTTTTTTACTCAAATTCATTTTAGTCGGTTATGTTTAGTAGGTGTGGAACTTGTACGCTGACCAGAAGAAGAAATGTATATGACCCACTTATCTCTGAAAAATGAGTTACTTAAACATGCCTTAACTTAATGCTTCTTTCATTTAATGCCTATTCTATAGCATATGCTATAAAAACACTCGAGAGGGCAAAATCTAGTCCCTAAGGATCCTAAGCAAATATACCCATAATTACAGTTGTATAAACAAGTGTCCCTCTCCAACCTTCAAAAATCATTAGCGTGGATCTGTAAAATTGAGATCATATCAGAAACCTCAGCAAGTATAACAAATTTTTCAGCATTCTATTTGTCTTCTGGCTGTGAAATCTTGCACTTATCTTTACAGCCATGTGGGCAGAAAACTTTTTAATGAAACAGGTTTGGAGGGTAATTGCCTAGCTACAGAATTTGGGTCTTTAGAAGTAAATGTCAGATACTGCTAGAGTAATGTTAAAATTGTGAACTTGGCCCTGCTGTATACACACTGATTCTGTGCATCAATTAAAAGTATTTTTCTTAAGAGTTGCGGATGAGAGGGAACTAAAGTAAACACTGTGTCTTGTCATTGTTGTGGCATCAGGATGACAGCAAATTCAGTGATAGGCCCACAATAAATCAATAAAGTAAAAATAACAAAAGCTATTATTTTACCATGAAAAAGGTAAACAGAAAATCAATCATTAAATGATGAATTCTCTGTCCAAAAGCCAGAGGTATTTTTTTACATATCACAAGAGAAAAGGCACTGCCTTTTGCTGTGCATGTCATGAGACAACTTTGTGTTTAATGAGCAGCCAGTGTGAAATATCCTTCAAAATGTTTCCCTCTGCTCCTTCATGTACAACTTTTTTAGCATGTGAAAACAGATTACAGACATCATATATTTTAGTTATGTAGTTTCCTTTCCAGGAAACTCTACAGGTCAGCAGTGTGGATGAATTATGGGATGTAACCAGGGGAAATGTTAAAGGCAGTATTTTTCAACTGAACTTCATATAAAATGAACCTTTTTCAGTCCATAAAATGTCTGGAAGAATTACGTGAATTTGAACTACAAATTAGACCAATTACTATTATACTGTCCCTTTTGGCAAAGGCTGCCACAGTAGAGTCAGTTTGACCTGCTGACCCCTGACCGAATAAACCGATAAGATGCCAGTCTTTGATTAATCTAGTTAGTTTTACAAAATCTGGCATCTCAACAAGCCCAAACTAGTTACTCAAACCAGTCTTCAATGTAACATTCAAATGATCACTCCATGGAGTCCCAGAGGTATTCATTACAGACAAAATTGCTCTTGTTGCCTCGCATACAAGCTGAGTTTTCAATGGGAAATGAAAGGCTGCCTGGAAAAATAGGCCACCTAATTAAGTTAAACTACTCTAGCATTTGGCTTGACATCTTCATTACTCAAAATTAAAAAGATGCTTCACTTGAGCACACAAGTTACTATTGTTTATGTTGTTTTCCTCTTAAATTGGCTTCTTACATAGAAGTCTGTTTTTCAGAATTATATCTTGTAATAGCTTGCATATTTCTTGCAGTTTATAAAAATGTCTTAATAGGTACTCCGCTGCTGCTGCTGATAGTTTGTACAACACCAGTACGATTGAACTTATTACTGGGGTCCCAGCAGTCCCAATGCTTACATGACACTTTATTAAGAGAGGGACAGATCCTGCCATTTTTACTTGCTTAAATAATCTGTACTCATTCATATATTGAGAACTTCCTTGGCCTTCTTACTGTAAAGTACTGGGTCTGAAGTCTAAGTTTTAAAGCCAGGGGACCACTGGTAGGAATTGGGAGCTTTGATATACCTCAGCTTTCAGCTTTTCCTGTGATTGGCACAGGGCTAAACAAAAGTTACATCATAATTGCAAAGAGTAGCCAAGCCTCTGTTTTGATCTTCCTTTTCTCAAGTGGTGACATTTTACATTAAATCAGATTTTTTTTCTGGCAATTTCATCAGTCATTCAGCAGAAGTGTAGCACAGGTAGGACCCACTGTCCTTTTGAATACTGAGAAGCAATCCATTCTTTCTGAGCTTTTCTAAGGAAAGAAAAGAAGGGAAAAAAAATCCCGAACAAAAAATAAAAGGATCCTTTGTCCTTCATCATTGTGTGCCCTGAGCACAAGATTGTTTCATCTTTTGGTGTCTTTCTTAGAAGGGATATGGAAATTTAGACAGAATATTTTCCCCCTAAACAGATATATTTAAATGTAAATCTATACTACTGCTATTTTAAGAGCATTTAAAAATGTAAACACGTGAAGAGCACACCGTCTTGATTGCTGGTTTAGAGTCTATGCTATGATGCTAATGAGGCTTCTGACAGGTTAAATGTGGTGTATCATCTATATTTCCAAGCAGCAGGATTTGTGAAGATGTGACGTCTATATTTTTTTCCAGTTCAATTCTGCTTATTAAGTATGTATATTGCTGGTTTTATTACCTAGTGCTTTGTACTGAGCATAATTTAGGTATGTTTTGCAGAGAGGGTCTCTAAAAAAGTTTTTTTTTTATTTCTAATATGCTTTTTATCTCTAGTTGAAAAAGACTATTCGGCACCCGTAGTAGCTGGTTTATGGAAGTATGTCTTGTAGTGCTAAGTTCAAGACTGTACCATACATGATGCTGCCTGCATTTTTGCCAAAATCTGTCAAACATGACCCTGAGTTACCTTAAGAATTTTAGCTTTCATTAAAATGTAGTAGTAGTAACAGTAGTAGTAATAAGAAGAACAAAAATAATAACAACAGTAATAATGATAGCAATAGGAGTAGTAGACACTGTGGGAGAGAAAGTACCTTTCTTTTTGGGAGAGAAGAGTGACAAGGGTTTTGGACAGTGACCACACTTGGATCCCCACTGGGGACATGCTAAGGAAGGTGAGAGATTGTCACAGGTTAGACAGACAAGACTCCACTTAGTTACTAAAGCTCTTGTATATTCCTAAAGAACTGCTTTCGCCAGTTGGTCAATAATTCATAAAAGACTTGCACTTCTAAGTTTATTCAAATGTTCTAAATAGGAAAAGTGCACAGCTCTATTTTTGTCTGAAGGGAAGTTTAACTGCTTCAATAACAATATTGGTGTTTGCAGGCCCCAGATCCTTTAGCCTCTTATATTTGTGCTACTACTTATTGTCATCTTTAAACTGTGTTTCAATTTAAAGCCTCCATTGAAAGCACATTTCCCAGAAAACTGCTATACTATATGCATAAAATTAATGTAATTAATGAAAAGACTCTCAAGAGTGAAATCTTAAAAAGTGTCTGTTGTTTTACATAGTTCTGTACACTTTGAAAATTATGATTGTTTAAAATTAATAATATAATTGTCAACACATTATCTTTCTTGAAAACAGAATTCATCTGGTACAGGAAAATTAATGTTTTGCTTGGGGCTTTGGCCTTTAACTAATGCAAATTAGAGAAATTGATTAACACAGTAGAAAAAAGTTATACCTTCCCCTGTAATACATTTTTGATAGCTGTGGCTTGATAAATTAGTATATTGTGTGTTTTTAAATGAATATGATTTATTGCTGTTGTCTACCACATGAAGAAACACAAAAAAATTGTTTTCAGGATCATTGACTTGAACATATCAATGGCACTGTTGGACAATTCTTGCTGAGTGTTAAGATGATTTATGTAACAAACCGAAGGTTTCCACAGTAATGCATTATAGTCTCAAGCTATCAAGCCTTGTTCATGCAGAGACAAAAGCAGCTAAAAAAACACTTGCTCCTGAAGATCCTCCATTTAGAAATTAGAGATAAGGTTGATCCTATTAAAACTCCTGGAAATATCCACTGTCAAATATATTATCCTAACTTTCAAATTTGTATAAGGTGCGTGGCTGTTTTTCCACTTCTAATGAGCTCATTGTTTTTACATTACTCTCGATTCATAAGTATTTCAGTTATGCAACAATGTGTTCAATAATAGAGGAGGAGACAGCCTGGAGCATCTATCTTTTAAAAACTGGCATCTTTCCACAGTTCAGATGCAGAAGCCTTGGTGCAAATGAAAAATTAAGACACGCTCTACATAGTTGGCAGAACAATTCATATCATTTAAATTAAATATCTATAGGCAAATTCCCAATTTTTAAAGAACTGTTGCTAATATGAGATTCTATTGAGTAAATGCATGGTGACTGATGAACTGAGCACACGAATCAGACTTAGTGAATGTTGTCTTCTGTGCTGTCATATAGGAACAATTCTACTCTTTCCAGAGGGATTTACAGTGGATGTTTGAAAGCTTGCTGCCTCTTGTGGTCAGTCTGTTTGAGCCTTCTACTTTGATTTGCCTTCTCTGATCACTTTTTGAAGTTCTATTAAAATTATTTTGAAACATAAGTAAGTTTTGCTGGCCAATATACAGTTATCACTGTAGAGTATTTAAGGAAAGGGGCTGTATTTGTATTTCCTGCCAGCATTTCCCTTATTTTCCTGAAGAGTAACCTCAAAAGTAAATACTAGATTTTTTAATGTTTGTGTTATCTGCACAGCAGGATGCATAGCCCTAATTTGAGTTATGTGTTGCCAAAGTAAATAAGTGACTCCTGACATACACTTCCTCTCAGTGTCCCAGTTTTGCCCCTCCTTCCATAGCTTGTTGCTGGATTTGGCCAGGCTAAGTGGCTTAAAAGAGGACCAATGGGATCTTGTTCAGAAACAAAAGCTTGGGTTTGGGTTGAACAGTGAGTCAGGGTTAAGTTTTCGTATCATTTTATTCTGGCAAGGTTTTCTCGTAAAATGATATGCGAAGGTAGCATATAGATAATGTAGCCTCTTGATCTCAGAGAGGGCATCTCAATCACCTGTTTTATGAAGTTTACATCATGTCAAGAAGAAATGTCACAAAAATTTAGCGACATACACAGAATATTGTCCTCTAAGTTTGGGAAGACATTCTTAATTCAAAAATCTTTCATAACGTTGTGTCTGTAGATATCTCAAATTTAAGGATAATCAGTTCTGAGGTTCCCACTGTGTAGATTCCATCTGAACTACACTGAAATCTGCATATAATAAACACAGGTGTAATGAAAATGCTCTTTAAAGTAAAGAAAAATTGAAGCCTGTGTCTGTTCAGTGGTGTGCAGTTGGTTTAATGGTGTTAATTTGCAGAGGGTTTTCTCTCTCGAACATAATAAAGGCCTAGGAAGTTCCCCTAAACTGTAGAGCTGATTAACACCTCATTCATTCCTATAATCATGAGATGAAAATGAAATCACTGGCAAAGTTCTTAGTATCTCTGTGGTAAAGAAAATAAAGCATTTCTGCTACTTTTGGTTTTTGTTTGTTGGTTTGTTTGTTTGGGGGGGGTGTCGTGGTTTCAGTATGAAACCAGACAGAAATATTAATTTGGGTTGCCAATTTAAAATTCTGTAATCAAGAGTAAAGCAGGTTTAAACTTGAAAAGAACTGATTGTATTAACTAACATAAAAAAGAGAAAAAAAACACCTAACAAGAATTAGAATGAAACCTTCAAAAACATACTTCTCCTCCCCCCACCAACTGCCCACCCCTCAGACACATGAAAAGACAAAAAACATCTGGAATACTCAGTCAGCATCACTTTCAGAAACAATCATTTCTTAATTTACTAAAGAAGAAGCAGTCTTTTCTTGAATGCCATAGAAGTTTTTTACAAGATACCAATTCTCTTGCTTTCACCTTTCACCAATGGCCTGCCCGGAGGAAGGAAATTTGCCATTGTGAAGCCCCCTCCCATGAAACAGCTTTCAACAGCTGCTCATGGACTATAACAGCTTATTAGGATACAGTTTAAGGATGCTTTTTCTAGTATAAAGCAAAAGTTTTCTTCATCTATCTCATTTTCATCTCAAGAAACAGAAGTTCTTTTCTCTCACTAGGCAGAGGACATCATCTCTTTTTCTCAGTCTCCTTCTGTTCAAATTTCTCTATTATATTATAGTTACACTAATTTACAGTCCCAACTAGAAGTCAGTATTTTCTCCTAAAAAGCAGGTTATATGTTACAGGAGTAGTTAGTCTATTCTCTATGGCCCTACAAAAAAAGTCCATCTTAAGCCACTCTTTCAATCTTCTTTCTAACTTAAAAGTTATTCTCTTATTCTCCTGACTTAGGTCTCATGCTGTGTCTCTTTGTATCTCCTTCAGTTTCTTCGTTTTCTCACTCGAGCCGGATTCATGCTTTGAAAGTTCCATTGCTGTGCCAAGAAGTTTCTCTATAAAAGAAACTGGCTGATAGAAGGCTGATGAGAAGAAGGCTGATGTCCTTTTCTCTTCCAGCCTGGAAGTTGCTGGGGCCCGGTCTGATCCTCCCCGGCCCGAGGCCGCATGGGTCGGCGGAGTCGGGTCCAGTTTCGATCCTCCCTGGCCTGGCCGCATGGCTCGGCAGAGCGGGGCCCAGCCCGGCCCGGCTGCTCCCAGGGCCCTGCGGCCTCCTCCTTCCCACCCGGCCGCGCTGGGACAGAGGAAAAGCCGGCCCAGACCCGGCCAGGGCTGCAGCTGAGGCAGAGCTAAAAACCCTTGGGGTGGAGGGGAAAGCCCCTAACCTTCCCCATCCCCAAGAAAAACCTAACAGAGCTGAAACTACAGGCCACCATTTATCATTAATATGTATGAGCTATACTTATGACATGGATACAGGGAACACAGCCTTCCCTGATCAGCTCTGGATGCTAGAAAACTGCTTTAATTAGAAATTCCCAACAAATAGCTTGTGTTGGAAGAAATGGTGCTCAAAGAAAGCCCAGAGGCTGGGACAAGATGGTGACTGGTCTGAGAGTGGGAGTTCTTGCTTCGTGGTTAAGCTTGTGACTGGCTTTTTGGTAAATTTCTCTAAAATTTCCCTTTACAGAAGAAGGTGACAACACAACATTCCAGGAGAGCCCATTGCCAGCAGTGGATCAGTTGCATCAAGGGGACCCCAGATGGTTACTAAAATAGATTTTCCAACGGCAAGGAGAGAGGTGGCAGGAAAGTAGGAGTGGGTGTTTGAAGCTTGTAGCTGCTATTCACAGGACAAGCACATGTCCCATTCCTCATGCCTTTCCTCCAGGCACAGTTGCAACAGCCTTGCTTCTGGGATACGTGGTGTTTGCTGCAGATGTATCTAGGAATTTTGGGTTTGATATGCCAGTGATAAGTCATTACAGGCATCTGAATCAAGCTCCTGGATGAGACAAATAAATACCAGCAAATCACTATTGGAGTGATTTCCCTGAAGAAGTTATATGTGTTACATGCACACAATACTGAGCATGAAAATATCAAATTGGCTGAAAAAGTAAGGTGAATAGGGTGATCTGCAGATACTTTTGAATATCTGTTCATACCATTAGCATATAGCTTGGATTCTGCCTAGCTTTACTGAAGTAGTACAATAGTTAATGTCTTCAGAAAAAATTAAATATAGAGAAACATAGGAAATGCTATAATTTGAATTATATGTTATTTTGTGTGTCATTTCAGCTTTTGCTATTCTAATCCTATGTTTAAGAGTAGTGGACAATGATATTGTAGGTGACGTGGGATCAAATACACTCAACTGGTTCACAAGCAACAACCATGGTGTGATATTTTTTTAGTAATTAATCAGAGAACAACCATTTATTTAAAATTCTTGACACATAGAATGTATATATAACAACATTATTATATACCTGCACGTGACACAACTTTGATTGTGGAGCTGCCAATGCTTTATACTTCTTCCTTAGTAAGTGAAGCTAATGTCCTACTGGCAGTTCAATTATTTCTACCATTTTTGAAGTATTACTAGTTAAAGACACATTTGAAACACAAGGAATCAAAAGTTAAACCTGGTCTATCCATATGTGACATGCAAAAAGAGATGTACAAATAAGCAGATATGCTAAGTGCCTCCAATACCCTGTCAATATTTGATTTAGGAATATTTACTTTTAGTAGTGAAGTCTCACAGGACAGTGAGAGAGAGACAAAATAGATGTTAATACTTTCCACCTGCAGAATCAGGGGAGAGAAAACTCTTTTGAGGCCATAAGTCATTTGGGACAGTAGAAAATTCACTGTTGAACATAAATGTCATCTTTTCACAGCTAATGAATCCCTCCTGGAAGCTGTAGGCTACATGGATCCAAGCTCACCAGGATTACAGTTACCAAATCTAAGTGTACCTGCAGGAATACTGCTGGTCCAGGAGAGCATTATGGATGTTATCTCTTCCTTCATTTCTGTCCTTTCCTGTTTAGTTGTGATCTTAATTCACTTTAACACCTTTTTCTTCATCACGGATTTAATATAATAGTAATTAGCAACTAGCTGGTGTATGCATTAGTGACCCAAATACTTTTATTTAGTTTTGCAAAATTTATACATTGTTATTGAGTAAATGTGATGGTTCTTTGCCATGTTTAAACCATCTCTCCATTTAGTGAGGGTCTACTTTACTGTATTTCTCCTTGGAGAAATGGCATGTAAAAGTGGGGGCAAATGCAACTTGCAGAGGTCAGTAGAGTTCGTACCAGCTTGCCATTAAGGAGAAAGCAGGGGCGAAGGGAAAGCAAACTCCTGTGCTGGAGATGAGAAACACAGCTGGAATGCATGGGTAGAATCAAAGTCCTCACACATAACAGTAATGATATCACCGTCAAACCCTGTTCTGTTGTTTTCATTTTACTTTGGCCTTTCTAGTCTAGACTTCCTGTTCTATTTCATATTAACATTTTTGGTAAAGAGATTAAAACCTTTCTGGGAAAAAAAAAACAGCCAAAACCATGGCAATGTGCATTAGAGAAGGTTTTTCTGTGTTCACCAGCTCACTGAAACATTTAATGCTGTTTGATTTTGATCTGATTTAAGTTTATATATACATGCTCGTACAGAGGAGTTACCTCAGGCATCAGGAGGACATTATTACTATGATGACTAATGAAAAATCCCTTTGTTTATAATTGGCCATTGATTCTTCCCTTGTCCTTCTGCATGAATTCATACTCTGTACTGTCCTCCATTTGGAAACTCATATTGGGGAAAACATGTTCTTCCAATAGCTGCTCTTTGAAATTGTGCCCTCATACTCATCCTTTCTGGTGATACTTTTCAGGAACAGAATGTATTTAAATCCTTGCATTTCCATAATTAACAAAAGCAGCACTCAGAGCAGGACTGCTGTGCTGAAGAGGGGCAGGAAGGGTGGGAGTAGTCTCTGTGCTATAAATCTCCTGACTGTGGGCATGGGATGTGCAAAGACTGATCACTTTGCAAAGGAGTTGGCTGTTCTCAGAAAAGCAAAGCAGGCTTTCAGGCTGAGCCATTGCAACTGATCTCTTTAACTCTTTGTTATGCTCACCATTTCCTTTTAAGAAATATGCACATACCCACCCGATCCCACAAATGAGCCTTCCTCATCTACAAAAACTGTAAATAAATAATGGCAATTATCCACCTTGGTGCATTACTCTGACTTTGCCTGTGGCTTTTCCTTGGATAAGATTGAGTTGGATGACTGTTGGCAGCAGACAGCAAATGACTACCAGTCGTTTGGTGGAGTTACTAAGTCAGATAACTGACAAAATGTATGTATAATTCAGTTTACAGATTAAGAAAGAAAAAAAAAATTGATTTTTTTGGACACTTCAAATGTATTTTCATGAACACAAAGTATAGTCATACTAGGTACATACCGTTTCTTTTTCTTTGTAGCTGAGTAAATGCATGGCACTCCCATGAGCAAAAAAGTGGTATCTTTCTTCACTATGTAATTCTTGGTCTGAGTAGCAGGGAGTAAAATGAACCATTTTGTGCCAATATTAATTTTAGAAATTGCATTCCCTTTTCCACAATTCCCATGAAAAAGGTATTCAGATAGATGAACACTCTCAGAAAAATTTAATAGGACCCTTGAAATCTGTTTGAGTTCACCTTCTTTAAAAAAATATATATTTCTAAGGGAAAAGTATCATAGATTCTTACGCCTTTGAGGCATTTTTCCTCCATACATAATGGTGAGACTTCACTTGTATAATATATGGATCTTGAAAATATTCTTTGTTAAACTGTAGATCGTGCTTAGAAGTATATGAGTTTGGCTCTTTTTGTATGTTTTGTATGACTTTTATTGTTATTATTGACCAGTGCTCATATGATTTTCATAGCACTTTCATTTGTTGGTTTTTTTTCCAGTCTTTTCCTGGCCCAAGTCTCGAAAGTGAAGATTTTAACATACCTCCTATAACTCCTCCGTCATTGCCTGACCACTCCCTGGTGCACTTGAATGAGATAGAGTCTGGGTACCACTCTCTTTGTCATCCCATGAACCACAATGGCCTCCTTCCATTCCACCCTCAAAACATGGATCTACCTGAAATTACAGTTTCCAACATGCTTGGCCAAGACGGGACACTGCTTTCCAACTCCCTCTCTGTGGTAAGCACTTTTAGTCTTTCCCTTCTGTTCTGTTTTAAGTGCAAAATCATGGAAATACAGACCTGTTTGAAATCCTTCAAGGGGGCCAGCACCCGCACCACTCAAATTTTGGAGTGCGCTGGCCTGACTTGGGTGTTGCGTTGCATTCCCTGTGTCAAATCCTCCCCCCAGCGGAGGTGAGGGGGGATTTTCAGCTGAGTTCCTCAAAGCCAGGTTGTTACCTTCCTCCACCTTGGGCAGAAGTGTTCCTGCTTTACAGGGATGTAAGTAATGACAGAAAGAGGCTCAAGGCTCTGACTTCTGCTGGAGCAGGGTTTGGATCCAGATGGCCGTTGTTCTGTATTTGTCTGATGAGGCTCTTTCCATTCTCATTTGCATGTGCTGAGAGATGTACAAAAAATTTAATATCTCCTTTCTTGTTTACCGCACGTTTGGAAAACAGCAAATGTTATTTCTGATTCTAGGCCAAATCTAACAGCCTTTTTACAGTTCCCAGTCCTTAGCCAGCCAGAATCCAATTGAAATGACTGGACAACTTGCTTATAAAGTCTGTCAGATAGTCATTATGGTCATAATCTTGTGAAGCCTGATATTCCAAATCACTTCTTTGAATGTTAAATTGCTTGCAACAACTGCAGAGCTACTTTACATGTTACATTTTCAAGTGGGCTCTACAATTAATTAGTATACTTCCTGCATAGCAGCTCCAGACAATTATTTCACATTGATGTACAGTTCTAACCCAAAGAGTTAAAAATCCCGTGAAAGAGGATGAACCCTGACACTGTGTGTATCCCACGGCACTTAAAGCACTAGGTGGACTAAGTGGGCTGCCTAGGAGCTGCAGATCCCAACAGCCAAAGAGAAGAATCTATTGTTCCTAGAGATAAAGGGCCTGGACTTCTCACCAAAAGTTCTCCACTTAGGGACTGAGGCTGTTTAGGCTTCCCAGCTCGATAGCTCCCCACCACATTATGTAAAAAACATAAATCAGTCCTGGGAACCTGAGAGCTGACACAACACATGGAGGTTTGTGAGGGATAGTAGTGAGGGATCTGGGTTCAGTTCCCCATCAGCCCCAGACTAACAGCCCCAGAGCCAGGGGCCATGGTGGCTGGAAAAGACTTAGTGTACGACAAAAATCTGCCTTGTCACATGGCTTCATTGCAACTTAATTAAAATCTACCTTGACTTTGAGGAGCTCTGTATTCCCTCTGAGGATGTCCAAAAATGGTGGGCAAAAGTATTGGCTTCTTATATGTTGCACAGTTGTTATTGATTTACTAGGATGTTGCACATTTTGTGTTTTAGGTCAGAATCTGACCCCAGGGTTATGTTCAATAATGGGAGGAGTGGAGGAGAGGCAGATTTATATAGAGAAATATAAATATGCTCTATGGAAAGAGCCTATATTTTCCTTGCTTGTCTACAAAGCTGATGGCATGCATTAAAGAGCTTGAGTGAATCTTGTGTGGGGTTGAGAATCAGAGCTATGAAAGGACTTGAAAAAGTAAGAGAAATGCTTGACAGTCTAGTCAAGACAGACAGTATTTCATTGAATTGACCTCTTTTGAGCCATGGTTATGGCTCAGAACTATGCATTCTTTTAAGCTGTGATGTTTCACATTAACCTTTTGC
>WAAG01044984.1:0-19728 GCA_013390105.1 Tichodroma muraria
CCTTTATTTCCACTAAGTTTCCACAGTTTTCCCAGAGCAATTTTCATCTCTGACTGTGGAACTCAAAGTTTTCACATCACCCCTGAGGTGCTGGCTCTCAGAAATGGCTGACACAGGCATTCCTACACCCAGGCACAGGTTGTTGGTGGGAACACAAAAAGCTTACAAGCCCACTCCTCAGCATTTCCCTTCCATACCAACACTGTCACCATCCATTCACAGCTCTTAATTAACATTCTCATTTTGCTTTACTGATACGAGTCTATTTAGCTAGGGTGAATGAATAAGCGCTTGAGCTCTCCTTGATCTTACATCACTCTCCAGAAGTTCCTGGTCATCTTTTCACCCTGCTAT
Organism: Tichodroma muraria; assembly: GCA_013390105.1. Taxonomy (NCBI): domain Eukaryota; kingdom Metazoa; phylum Chordata; class Aves; order Passeriformes; family Sittidae; genus Tichodroma; species Tichodroma muraria. The sequence continues at coordinate 355 of WAAG01044984.1, forward strand.
GAAAAGCAGAAAAGCTCAAAGACTGTTTTGCTTCTCAATCTCACCCTGATTACTGAGCACACAGGAAAATTCTGGGGCTGCACACCCTTGTTTACAGCTTACAGTTCTCTAAAAGCATCAGGGATGCTCTTTTCCTTTCTCCACCCACAATTAAGAGGGAGCCAATACAATATCCCTCACTCGTCCCATATTTTCCACAGTGAAATGACTCATTTGAGAGCAAAATTTTTCTCCAAAGCAGATCGTGCAGAAGAGGAATGCTGTTCTCCCAGTGCTGCTGTTAGAAACAGATTGAAACAGGACTGAAGGGCTTCCTGTGGTCACAGCAGCGCAGTAAGTTGGGGTTTCTATCATTCTTGGCTGGTCTTTTTAAATAGCTTGTTTCAAATATCAATTCCACATCTCCCCCCCAGTTAAGTTTATAAATAACTCCATCCTACAAAACAGAAAAGTAGATTTCTGGAAGTTCAGCAGCTCAGAGCCATTTGTAACTCATTGGTTTGTTGGATTGGTTTTGTAATTGGTTTTGAGCTTTTTTGTAATCCATTGTAAATACATGGATAATTCTGCTCCTTAACACCCCTTTTTCTCACTGGAGGGGCAAAGGTCATCATATATTCTGTCCTGAAATATTTTCATTATACTTTTTACTCCATAAGTAAAGCAGTTAAAGAGCCCTGCAGGAAGAAACCACTGACTTTATTTACTTTCTTATTTATTCTGCAGCAGCCGGACATGTGCCTGTTTGCACTGTTCCTGAGAGCTGTTCCTGCTAAAAGGTAATCAAATTGAGCCAGAGCCTTCAACACATCAAGCAGATGGCTATAAATAATGCATAGATGCTGAACTTAGTGGAGCCATCACAAAAAACATTCACACCAGTCAGTCCAACTTGTTCGAACATCTTTAGTCCGAGTCACGCTACACACATCTTTACAGCTAACTCAGGAAATTCGAGATTCATTCATCAATGCAGCAAATTCTTCTTTGTCCGTCTGCAAAGCAAGTACTGTGTGCACTTGTAAAGCCTCTAAAGTTCTGTTTCTACTTACACTACTTTGAAAAACTCATGCTGAATACAAACTGGGAAGTACTGGGCACTCAAGAACAAAAAAAAACAACCACAAAACACAAACCAGCTGAACCTGTGCATTTATTACACTACAGATTATCACATGAATGTTCAAAGAATGAGATTATTTTTCTTTTTAAAGATAGAGACCACAGCAGTGTACGATACAAGAAAGGATTTGTTTGCTTCAGTGCTAACTTCCTAGGCTGCTGTCAGCTGCTCAGTGTGGATTCTTGTATAGAAAATCTGGTTTTGGGGGGGGAAATAAAAATCTGAAGAAAAAGGACAAAAATTGGGACTTCCGTTCTTCTAGTTTAGCTAATAAGAAAGCCTGCAGGTTTATAATCCCCATTCCTTTACCACTTTCTTCTCCTATTTATGTGTGTGTCTTTGCAGCACACTTCTAAGAGTGGCAAACAGTCCTACAAAATTTAGCTAGCATGTCAGAGTTACTTCTGATTTTATCTTTAAACAGCTTTCAATAGCAATCTTTCCATTTCAATAAAAGCTTGCTTAGCTTTTTTGCAGAGAAAAAGCCCAAAGAATCACACATCCCTCTCCGCTTCCAAAGACTTTACAAACATATAAAGATAGTTTGTCTTTAAAAAAGAAACACTTCAGGAGCCATTCAAAACCATTTCACCACTTTTTAAAATGTATGTTTTCATAATCTGCTGCTTGTATAGAAAGCTTACACGTAAAAGAAAGTGGAAATTCATGTCAAACATCCAGTCTTTCAGGTTTCCCCCAGCTACAGAACAAAAATAGCCTTAAGTCATCAACCGCCGACTTTATTTTAAAGGAAGTTTGGGATTCATATTCTCAGTCAACTCAAGCCCTAATCATCTCAAAGAAAAACAACAAATACATTAAGCAGGCTCCATCTCTAACCTCCACCCCCCAGCAGAAGCAGCCAGAAGTAAACCTCTGGGAGAAGGATATTAGTCTACCTCTTGGCTTCAAGCAAGCCCACAAAAAGCACAAGATTTACGGGAGCTGGGAAAGCATTGACAAAAAAGATCAGCAGGAATGGCAACACTGGGAAAAATAACACAGGAGATAGAGACAGCTGATGCAAGTCACTCTTACAAAGTAAGAGAAGCTTCTCATTAATTTCTGAATTTCAGCTATCAGATAAATACAAAACTTTTTTCCAAACATATTTTGTCCTTCCATTCCTGTAATTACACAGTTGTTTGACACACCATATACTGCCCTACATGACTTTTCCTCTCTCTCAGAAACAAATTTTCACTCTCACTTCTTTTTTAAATTATCAAGTTTGTTGCTATTTGGGAACAGTACTGACATAATTTTACCATTTGGGAAACAACCAATAGAAATAATTAGCCCATATCACTTTCAAGTGACATAAAACACAGCTCCAAGTGAAGCCAAAGCCTCACCCCGTGGGGAGCAGTGCCAGGCTTGCTCTGTACACTCACCATAGAGCACCCCAAAGTGCCACTCCAAGCAAGGTAAGCAGACAAATTTGACTTCTGTTAACTAATATGTATTTACATTTATTTCTATATATACATATCATACATGTACTGTATTTTTAAAGGAATGCAAGGCAACATGGATTAAAGAGGAACATAAAATCGGTTAAAAAAAAGGAGAAAAAACTGAATAACTGATGACTGTCCGTACAATGCCCACCTGCTTTGACAGTAGTACAAATAGAAGTAATATGCATATTAATTAAGCCATGACTGAAGTGAAGCCCATTAATTTTGCAAGAGACCTGCCTGCCATAGATGGCTTCCCCAGTAACTGCTTTGTACTTGTTTTTCCTGCCATAAAATGTGCTCCAACGCTGCTGTAAGTTACTTTACTGCAACTAAACAAAAATCTGCTTAAGGGGAAGAATGGCAAGTGCTTTGCTTTCAAGGAAAAAGAAAAGCCTTGCAAGAAAGCCTTCTAGACCATTCCAGAAGCAAGCTTCTGAAAGGGCAAAATTAAGGGACAAAACGAGGAAATAAATGTAGATAATTCTAAACAAAGAATATTCACACAACAAACACCTACAAAACATTTTTTTCAGCAACTTCTAATGGGTTTTATTTATTTGCTGTTGCTTATTCTTTTTACATACTTAAAATATATTTACTGAATTACGTATTTTTATTTCTTACAGTGATGTATGAATTTTATCTAACCTTTTTCTTGAGATGTAACTGAAGTGCATCTCAAGTGGTTTTGTCACAGTTTTCACACATTATCAAGTTCTGGTAGTCATATGAATTCTACTAATATTTAGCTAGAAATACACAACATAAAATTATTTCAGTATGAATCATGCCTTAGCACTCCACATAAACATCCCTGATGTTTCAGATTTGCATCCTCTACTTATGGCTCTTAAGGTGCCAAGCATATGGTTTTAGACAAGATTAGACAGATTTAGAGAGATACAGGGTACATCTATCTACACCATCTTACACCAGTATTACTTAACACCAGAGGTATTTAAGGAGAAAACAACCAAGTTTTAGCTAGAAAATAATATGCCTTCATTAGAGTACCTAGAGAGGCTCACATCCCTCACCACCAACCCCTGTGAGGTTCCTCATGCTGAACTGTGAGGTTCCTGGTGACACACAAACCACTATTTAGCAGTATGTGAGAAAAATGGAAGTCTGGAATGGCCCTCCAGGACCTGTACATGGCCAAGCACGGCCTGGCAGCCCCATGCACCACCCTGTGTACGGGTAGGAAGCTGTGCTGGGGATTTGCACACCTCCCAAAAAGCTTGCCAGGTGTAGCACAGAGCCCTGAGCTGCTGTCCCTGCCCCTGCAGAGCACAAGTCTGGGCCCCAGGAATGGTGACTAGGTCCAAGGTTTGGGAATTCCCAGCCTACAGCAGGCTTTCCAATTGCATGCCCTCTGCAAAACACTGAGAGAGACATACAGATGGGACACGGAATAAAGGAGGCTTCAGATGAACCTCTGCAAACATCACACCTGCAGACCAACCAGTATCACCATGCAATGCACTTTCTAAATATTTCAGAGGATACTGGGTCGATTAAAATACAAACCAAGACTCAGTTCTGCGTAACAAGTGGGAAAGGTCTCTCCTGTGGGCCCCCTCAAAGAGCAGTTACAGCTTTTCCCACCAGGGTCACATCTGCCTGCCAGATGCTGAGCAAGTGCCCTGACACTGTCTCCTCACCCTCTGCCCAGAGGAAGGTCCCCACAACACAGCAGCAGGGGCTTTGTTTTAAATTTGGGTGAATCCCACAGACACTGGCTCCTGTCAGTGACCAATTGGGGCTCTCTCCAAAGATTTTGCTTGGTTTTCCTGGGCAGCCAAAGCAAATCTGGCAGTGTCAGGTGTTTCCTTCCCTGTGTGTGTATAAATAGCACCCAAGATAATCTTTATCTATCCTAGCAAAAAGTTACAGTTTCAGCAGCACCAGCAGGAAGAAAAGGAAGGTATTTATACCCTATCACATGAAAGGAAGACCCTAAACCTTTAGACATAACATGTGGGGTTCAAGGAAGCCATAATGTTAAACTACCAACAATTTTAACCTATTTAGACTTGAAAAGCACTGTACTGGCACTCAGTCCTGCTGACCCCAATGGCTCCATTTCCTCTCAGTACTGGGCCTGTCCCCCACTGCCCAACCAAGCACATCTGGATTTCACAGCCCTGGGCAAGAAGCAGAGACAAAGCCAAGCAGCCACTGCAGCACTCCCAAGCTAGAAACCCAACAGTGTGGTGTTAAAATTTCCAACAAACTCACCACAAATTCAAGTAACTTTAATACATGCAGAAAGCGTGGCAGCGCTCTAACACAAAACTTACCAGTTGTTTTGATGACCACATAGAAAATGATCATTAAATCAGCAGGCATTAGCCAAAGTTCTCAACATTCTGTGAGCAGGTGGCAGCAGGGGTGATCTGATTCAGCTTGGTTGTTTTTTTTATTCCCCTTGAGGCTTCTTAGCAGCAGTTCAACAGAGTTTAAGAGAGAAGGGACACAAAATTACCAGAACACCACACTTTGAATCTGTCCTGAAATGAATAATTGGAAGGAAGTTTAGAAAATGAAAAATACTGAGCCAGCCTCATAGATCCATAATGGAATGCCCCACAATGGCACAAGTCAGCCAGAAATTTTTACACCTCCAACTTTCAAGCGGCACAATGGACACTTTGGAGATATTTCTGGACCCATCTATCCATCAGGCAGCTACAAATTGCGTTAGTCTAACACACCAGGAAGATTCAGCCCAATGAGACAGCAAATTGATGCTACTCTAGAACTCTAAAGCAGCACCAGAATCAACACTGTCCCTTGCAAGGTACCCAACACTTCCCTTGCTAAATCCCAAGCTCTCAGCACTCCCTTACCACCAACCACAATAAACATCCAGTGCTGCCAGAGCACACAGAGCAGCACTCCCAGTGTGCAAAATAAAACATTTCATCAACCTACAACTGGAGATTTATGAAAATCAGTGTCAGAGTGCTGCTGTAAAATGGCTTTTTCATTGTCCCTTTCCCTAATCCTGTATCCTTGGACACAGGAGTCAATTATTCACAGCGTTTTTTTTCATTCCCACTGCCCAGGCTTTCAGCAGAGACACACTGTACCCTACAGCACTCTGTTCTCTGCACATCAGGGGTTTTCCTTTGTCACAGATCATCTTCCACTACCAACCAGAAAGCATTACTTTGTTCTAATGATATTAATGTCCAGGGCAACTGTATTTCAATACTGATTTTCCCAACAACCCTAAATAACGTTGCCCTATTAATAACACACTCATAAGGCTAAATGCATCTTCTTTAGGCTAACAGTTACAACGATTACTATTATCTACAGATCCATAGACCAACTCCACTTTATTTAACCACAAGGCTTATTATACAGGCAGCTCTAGAGAAAAATTATTTCCTTCACCTGATTATTAAAATAGCAAAACCAAACAAACCACAGACAAAAAAAAATCCCCCAAAACAAAACAAAAAAGCACCAAAACCACTTCAGCCTTCTTGTATGTGGTTTTAGTTTTATAGATATGAATCAGAATCATTAAGGTAGGAAGGGACCCCTGGACATCACCCACTCCAACCTCCACCACCAAGGCTCTTGACAGGTGACATGTGACACCTACAAACCAAGGAGCACAAGCACACCGACAAAGTCTGATATTGAGTTATTTTATAATAGAAAATTAGAATTAGAAAATGACTCGACCAGTCACTGGTGGCTTTTGGCACCCTGCAATGGTTTTATTTATGACCATGATTTTATTACCAAATCTAAATTCAACAAATTACTTTCTAATTACCTGGGCTATGAACAGTTTTGATCCTCTCCTGTGCCACCCTCCTGGACTGATCACACTTTGCACAAGCACAGGTGAAGATGCTCACCAAGAGTATCCCCTTATCTGCTTGGAAATTTTCCTAGTAATCCTCATCCAAAAATGTATGGCACACCTGTACCTCTCTGCAGAAGATGCTTAATGCCAGGTTCCCTTAAGTTTAAATGTTCTACTAATCAGGCACTAAGGAGTTATGTTCAGGCTGATTGCAGGTCATTAACAAACATGAACTGCATTCAGGGAGATGAGTTACTGAGCTCCAGGATGATCAGTATTGCAGCTAGAACAGATCTGTCCTTCTGCAAGGACAGGCCAGAGTTCTAACCCTTCACCCCCACTGTCACCTCTTTGACAGCTATCTTTATGAATAGTACTATGTTAAAGAGCCAAAACCCCACGAGAAATCATCCTGAGTTTTATTACATACAGCAATTTTACAAACTACCTCTTTTGAAATCTTTGAAACATGTTCCTCAATGATTTTTTTTTTCCTTTTAATCTGAGGAAGACTCAATTATTACATCAAAGAGAGGGCTAATGTGAAAATTAAAACAGAAAAAGTAATTTAAACAGGAAACTGGCAAAAAAAAAGTTGTAGGTGGTAATGGATTACATTCCACTTGTTTCCTATGAGATGAAATGAGATATGGAGACCTCAATTTTTTTAAAAAAAGTGTATACTCAAGAGCGGTTTATGGGAGGAGAAATCAACCTTTTGGCCTAATATTCTGCTGAGAATCAGGAATGTTAGAAGCTCACTCAAACATTAGCAGCACTAAAAGAAAAAGATTTCCTCCATGGGACTACAATCATTAACTTTATTCCACTGGAGTCAGCAGCACCATTTCCATGAGCTTGCTGCAGCCCAGCTCAGAGTGCAAGACCCAGACTTTGGATAAGGAGTTCCAGAGAGCAGGAACAATCAGGTGCTCATCCACCATTCAACTGCCTGCAGATCTGCACCTCATAGTTTTAATAATGGATTTTTCTGTGGTCTTTATTTTTGAATGACAGCATAGCAGTGGACTGACATTCCCACTAGTTCAGAAAGATGACTACATAGCTTCATAAATGCTAAAAAAGAAATTTATGGGAGAAAAAAGTCTTATACAGTATGTCCAGTATTTTACAGAAACCACAGTGAGGGGTCAGTGAGAATAGTGCCTGTCACTCCCACTGCACTTACCATTCCTGCCGGAGTCCCACCAGCTTAAAAACTCCAGGATGTTGGTGAGAATCTTTTCTTTTGACACACAGCTTGTGTCATTCATTGATCAACACTGAACAAGTCAAACTTAAGTGAAAACCTTGAGAAATTGGTATTACCAGCATTGGAGTAAGAAAGGAAGAGGGTGGGCGAGGCAAACTGCACAATCTGTAAATGCATCCTGCAAAGTACATAAGTGGTTTTATGATGCTCAAGTGCCAAATTCACATCAAGGAAAAAAACAACAGTCAGAGATAACCTTTATGTGTTATGGTGCACACAATAGTGCCCAACTGCTGTGAAGAGACTGACTGCAATTTTAATGTATACCAAAATCTTTAAGTATTGTAAGTATTCGTAGCACATTTATCAATATGTATCTAGTATGTATTTATGTGAGATATATATATATATGTCTTATGAGTTTTTGTGAAAATCTTGGATTTTTTTTCCTCGTTTTTTCAAGTTGTTCTTTGTTCACTAAGATATACAAAACCACTTACGTCTCCAAAGCCCTGAAAATCTTAGAAAGTTCTGAAATATTTTGGTCTTTATTAGCAAATGAATAGCAGTATTTTAATAGACAGAAAGCCAATCATATACAGTAACCGAACCTGCTGGATCAATTGCACAGATTGGTCATTAATCAGAAGAATACATCTATTGTCATGTTCATAGGATTCTAATAAAGACAAAAAAAACCAACAGGGTGTGCAAGGATCTTGATTAATTACCCTTTTCACTGACAGTTCCTCCAATATCAATTTTATTGGATGCCTTTCAATATAGCCCTCCATCAGCATGGTGGTGCTTTCATGCCTGTATTTTTGATGCAAATTCTCAGTGAAATGAGTATTATGCCTTTAATTTAAATAGTTCTCCTCCAAAAAACTGCAGAGCAGCAGAGAGAAGCACAGTGACTTTAATACCGTCACCAAAAGAGAAATAAAAGTTCCTTGATAGCATAAACAGACTTAATCAGGCACTGTCCAGGTAAACTGTTTTTATGTGGAAGCAATGTTACATTGAAAGGCCAAAGTTTATGGTCACTGCTTGAGGAATAACCAATTGTACCCTTTGAGCCTTCTCAGAATTGGTTGGATTTCCATATTTTCTTCTTAAAAATATTATTCTTTGCAGCCAGAGCTTTTTTTGCAAGCTTCATAGAACAGTAATGTCAGCAAAAACCTCTATAATGGACAAATACAGAAACTAGGAACGGCCAAGTAATAGGCTGTATGTCTGACATACTGTGTTCAAATCAAAGATTAATAGGGGTTTTTTTTCGCAGGTTTCTTTTCAGGGTTGGGTTTGTTGTTTTATTTTTAATGTAATTATTACTCTAAAATTTAGACCCGGGAAGAAGTAAAGTCATTTTATTACATCTTCACAAGGAATACTCAGCAGTGTTCTTAAGGAAACCAGTCGATTCAGAGAACACTTGCAGATTTTGAGGGTGTTTAGAGAGATTTCTATCAAACTTTTCGCATTTGCACAAATTCTTTCCATATAGGTCAGTTTGTTGAATTCCCCTCGACACAGGGCAATTTAAAACGTTTAACTCATCCTACAGCAAGTTCTTAATTATTCAACAGCTGAATAAAGCACATTTTGTACATACCAGTATATCTGCAACACTCTACCAATAAGATCTAAGTTTTGAGAGACAGTGTGAATTTCACATCACCAGAAATATTTTTTCTGGGGTTTTGGGGGTTTGTTTTGTCTTGTGTTTTCATTGTTTTCTGGTTTTGTTTTTTTGACTTGCTTTATTTCAGCCACTTGGCTTCAGCATGTGCTGCCTGCCATTCACTTGACAGCAAGTGACAAGGGGCTCAAACCACATTCCGTAACCATTTCTGTCTGTTTCTGGAACAGGACACAACTCACTCTCCCCTGGTGATGGTCATGGCTTTGACACCAAAAAGCAGCATAAATACTCACAAATACCATCGTTTTTCAGCTGAAAGAGAAGCATCGTATCAGGAACAAAAGCAGACATCCCCAGCAGCACAGCACAGTCCCACCACAGTGAAACAAGGGCTGGATTGCCACACAAGAACAAGAAATTCTGGCACACAAGTCCACTGCATGTAGAAGAGCAGACTCCACCCAGAGAAATGTGTTTTAGCAAAACAGAGAAGGGTTTAAGAAACTCAGAGAGAACTCTTTCAATATTCCAACTCTTAACATGAGCTTTCACAGGAGTTTCCTCAGACCTAGACAATGACTTCTTTGCCTATTTTTTCCAGCCTGCTGCATATCAGAAATTCTGATTTTAATATTCAGTTGTAGATGATGTGACAAAGAAGTATGGTCTGACAAAACTATATAGATCTTGGTATTACAACACCCTTTACAAACACCACTCCAGGTATACTAGACATTAAGCAGGTGAATAACTTGTATTTAGTTTCAATGACAACCACAAGGATTACAGTGCTCAAAACTAAACACTGCTTAAGAGCTTTTCTCATTGCAGCTAAATACAAATTAATATCATGACCAAAAAGCATCCACAGCCTCCTGCTTTCCTCCTGATAGCCAGACTTTTTTACAGCAAACTAAGTAAAACTGCTGCTATTTCACAGAAGTTTCACATGCTTAAAACTGGATTAATGTCACTGAGGAGAAAAAATTCACAAAGCAAATAATTCACACAGTAACATTTAGTATAACACCATTTCATAAGCTTTTTCCTCCAAATGAAGGTGTGCCACTGCACAAACAAACAAACAGCTTCACAGCTGGTTGAGTCAGAAGAGTCCTTAGAGCTCATTGAGTTCCAACACCCTGCCATGGGCAGGGATATCTCCCACCAGACCAAGATTCCATAAGGACCAGGGTTTGTGAACGTGAGGCTGCTCCTCTCTGCCTTTAGAAGGTCTCGACCCACTCGGCATTCCCGGGTGCGTGGCCTCGAGCAGACCCCCAGCATAAACCAGCAGTGAACCTGACTTACCTGGCAAATCAAACACCCTCTCTTAAGATCCACAAATCTTCTGCTGTAGTGGATAACGGGGGGAGACACAGCTCAGAAGTCTGACAGCTTTTAGTATCACTCACTTGTTAATGCATACTCCATTTTATCTGACTTTTCCTTTTTTTAATGTAAAGAAGTACACGAGATTTTCACCCTACACCCACGTAACCAGGTCATTGTTTCAAACTCATTTCCAAAAGCAATTCTGAATGCAACCAGAAGCATCAAGAATATTTCATTTAGGCAGAGTTCAACTGCCTGATATGACATAAGCTTGATGAAACAACCCACTCAGGTAAGAGCAACATTATTCTGGTCAGTGGCACAAGGAAATGGACAAGAGAATTAATAAGCCCAGTGTATTAATTGTAAGGGAGAACCACGCTGCACTCGTTTTCACACAGCTGCATTTGCATTCATTCATTTATTCCTTGAAGCAAGTTGCAGGCTAAAATCCCAGGTCAGGAAGAGCCTGACACACTTGGACTGACGTGGATGGGAGGACCATGAAACCTGTCCTTGGGGACTCCGACCTGTCACCAAGCAGCCTTCACACCAGCTGTGCAATACACGGACATAAGCCAAAAAAATTCACTTGCACAGCTCAGGTAAGGTGATCACTGCATGCTAAACACTCCTAGCAACTCTCTTCAGGCTACCAGGAACACGTGACATCAGCAGAAATGTAGAATTTGATGACAGAAATCACTTCCCATGCGATTTCAATCATGCTGCTGGTAGATACACAAGACCAAAGCCCTGATTATTCCAACACTGAACAATTCCATTTCCTCCATTCAGCAGGGCAGAAACACATTTCTCCTCCAGTCCAAAGACACCTCCATCCATGAGGATTCTACAGAGGTCCCTTCTTAGCAGAGGAAACCTCTCTGCTCAGCTCTGCTCCACATTTTATTGACAAATACAGAACTGTATTATTGGTAACCATTGAGTTCCCAGTGACACCCACGTAAGCCCAGTATATTCCAAGACAAAAAGCAGCTGCAAAAACACTGACCTGCTACAGGAAGGGCAAAATGATTTGTTCCCGTAACAGAATTAGGCTCCATCCTACTTCCCAGCACCTTTAAGAATGCAGGGCACATTTTTTTCCTCCCTGTAAGAATGATTGATGTGCAATGTGGCCAGAAATGTTTTCTGCTGTTCTAACTGCATTTTCTTTCTTACTTCACACAACACTTTGTCCAGAAGGGATGGATAAATATTTGACATGGCATCATTCCCAGTGCTCCCCCACAACCTGAAAGGTTTTAAAAGATTAAAGGTTTTGTTTTCCTGTGTAATAATTAATGAAAAAGGAGGGTTTTTTCCTGCTTCTGTATTCACTGTAATTACAAAACAAATTACGTAATTCCACACACATAAAAATCCTCTGATGTTATTTTACTGGTTCTCCCAATGAGGATTTGAGTAAGAACAGGATCACAGCTAATGAAGTCAGCACTAAAACCCTCATATAATCTTTCTGAATACTCATGAACTTCCATATGGAGTAAAAATATATCATTTTTATGATTGCTTTCTGACACAATTAAGAGGAATAAAAAAGAACACACAGACTAAAAGATAGTATGAGTATTATGAATATATGCCAAATGGATGATGTGACACTAGGATGGGAAGAAGCCAGTATGAGATGAAATGAGTGTAAAAACATACCTTTGTTTTATTTGTGACAAAGTTGGTACAGTGTACTTAAAACTAATTACAAAACTATGTGGTACTGACGAAGATTTCAAATCTCCTGTGCCTGCAATCTGTCACAGGCTAAACTTAAGACCAAAGATTTGCACCTTTTTTCACTTTGTCGGCCCATTAGTAGCACACCAAAGAATAAAAATGTCTAAATAAAAAAAGAAGGATTTTTTTTTTTTTAGAGTAATAGCTCTATTGTATTTCAGTATCATGCATTTCCATACTTTCAGTTAGAGAATGGTTTGGGGTGGAAGGGACCTTAAAGCTCATCTCATTCCAACCCCCCTGCCAAGGGCAGGGACACCTTCCACAGGACCAGGCTGCTCAGAGCTCCATCCAAGCACTTTCCACCTGTAGGAGGAAATAGGAGAAATAGGAAGAGCTTGGAGTCAAGAGCATGGTGAGGATGAGACAGTGAAAGAGAATTCAGTTACCTTGCAAGGTGATAAATTTAGTTAATCATAGAATCATAGAATATCCTGAGTTGGAAGGGACCCACAAGGATCACCGAGTCCAACTCCTGGCCCTGCACAGGACACCCCAGGAACCACACCCTGTGCCCGAGAGGAATATCCAAACACTCCTTGAACTCTGCAGGCTTGGGGCTGTGAACACTTCCCTGGGGAGCCTGTTCAGTGCCCAGCCACCCTCTGGGTGAAAAACCTTTCCCTAATATCCAACCTAAACCTTCCCTGACAACTTCAGGCCACTCTGTAAGGTCCTGTCTCCAATCATCAGGGCAAAGGGATCAGTGTCTGCCTCTCCTCTTCCCCTTGTGAGGCAGCTCCAGACCCTGATGAGGTGGACAGACCAGGTGACCTCAGCCATTCTGGGTATGAATGAGATCCCCTCCTCCAGATACTTCTCCATACTCCTCCTCTAGATCCTTCACCATCTTCCTCTGGACACTGAGCCTCCTGAGTGCCTCCTGAGCCTTCCTTTGGATCCACAGCCTCCTTTGGACTCTCTGATAACTCTGTATCCCTCATTTTGTGGTGCCCAAAACCACACACAGGACTCTAAGTGAACTCGAGTTTCTGGAACAGTTGACACAATGCTCAATTCTCCTGCTGGAGAGCCTAAGGCAGCAAAGCTCAGCATGTCCACAGCCCCTACTTTCCTTTCCTCCTTCCCCACACAAACACAGAGGTCCTGTCACCTCTGGACAGGGGGATGGCTCAAAATCAGTAGCTAACATCAGATGTTCATACTGCTTTAACATACTACTAGTTCATACTGCTTTAACATACTACTATTGCTCTTGTTAGTCATCTGAGGACTACATTAGAAATTTCTTTCCTGAAATGGTTTTAGGCTTTACCCTGGAATTGTCTCTATAAAACCTATATATGGAACCTGTCTCTATAAAAAAGGAAGCATTAAAAAAACATTAAACAGCTGGATACAACATCTGCCTTTCCCAGGTCATTAGTACTTAAGAACAGTTAATTTATGAGACTACAAGGTTACAGAGACTGACAAAAGAATCAACTTTTCAATCAAAGTTTCAAAAGAAACTTCTCTCTAATTTAAACTTTGTCAAGTGTCCCAATTAAACCAATTGTCTTCTTTTTTTTCTCATTTTTTAAATGCAAAGTATGCGAAAGCAAAAGAGCCATCAAATTTTCAATATTTCAGCAGCTTTGTCACAATAACAGGCCATTTTTCTTTGGACCCCAATTTATGGAGTGATATGATTTTTATATAGTATTTTCATATCTCAGATTCACGCTTGCAAGGTTTAAAATATGAACCAGAAATGTTAAAAAATAAGTAAGAAGAGCACAAAAAACTGTATCTCATGCAATATACACATGACCTCCTTATAAAACACCAAAACTTAAGGCAATCTCAAGATTTCTTTGGGATATGGTAGGTATTTTCTGAGGATGTATGTGAGGCAGGCAGCACTTAGCCCCATGCACTGGTTTCCCTGCTTTGAATACCTGGACTCTAATCACATAGTGGCACTCAGCCTTCATTACCAAAAGTCCCAAACCACTTGGCAGTCCAGCAATGGTTTAGGAATATGAACTAATTTTTACTCATGAACAAATTTTTAATAGCCAGCATCCATTTTCATATAAAAATTATCATCAAAATCCATGAGGCTGTATAGAAAAGTGATGAGACACTTGCTTTCAAAATTAAACATAATTCTATGAAGAATAAAAAACTGAGCCTGAAAAATGCAATTTAAGAACACAGACAAAAAACAATTATTTTGAAACAGTCCAGTTATATACTCAATAGGGAAGCACTGGTTCCAATTTATAATGAATCATCTCTGTTCTCAGGATCAGAATATTATACTACTGTTGAAACACTTTCCCTGCCAAAAGTAAGAAATTCAAGTCTTTTCATTTCATGGTTTGAAATCTAAGTTCAAAAGTGGTTTGTATTTTTACCCCCTTAATCCAAGTTCTAACGACACTGATGTAGGCCGATACCTTTTACAGGTATTTCCATTATCAAGGCTTGTTAAGAAAATATTCTTTCAAGAAGGATATTGGCATGCGGGTATCTCAGCACAAACAAAAACAAGTTTTACAAAATCTGGCATCAAAAGTTACTTCTGCAGAGAGCGAAGGAGACAAAAACCTCATTTGCACACCCACACTCATCCAAATGGAGAGTTTTGAAGAAACGAAAGAAGAAGGGCACGAAGCACGTAATGGATAATTGGCTACAAATTAATGCTGGGGGGATGCGGGCGCGTCAGGGACCCGCAGAGCGCCCCTTTGCTCCCTCTCCATCCCTCTCCATCCCAAGAGAGCCCGCGGTGAGTGGCCGCGGGTGGGGCGAGTTTGCTCCCGCTCGGGTTTCAGCGCAGAACCGGGCCCGAATCCCGGCCCTGAGTGACACCTGCGGCTCTACCCTCAGCAGAGCAGGGCCTGCGCTGGCTCGGGCAGTGCCAGCAGCAGCAGGGCAGCGCAGCTGTCTCCTCCCTCACGTCCCTGTACCGCCGGTCACGACAGAGCAGCTCCGCTCCAGGGAAAGCCAGCCGGGGAGCGGCAGGAGCGCGGCCTGCCCCCGAACGCGGGGCATGCCGACCGCACGACTCATCCCGAGCTTCCGCCAAGCAGCTCTGCCTCCCTTCCTCTACCCTCTGGCAGGCTCTGAAGAATCAGGCTTAGCTTCAGTGTCAGCCCTTCTCCCGAAGCAGCTGCAGCTCATCGTGCGATAATCCCATCTTCAATTGCTAAATCCCTCCTTTTCAGTGCACATTTCCTTGTGTTAAGCCAGTTATTCGCCTGTGGCTCCCTATTCTTTCAGACCTTCTCAAGACTCGCTCTCTTAACATCCAATATGTGGTTTTTCCACACATAAATAGTTTTCCGTCACTCCCAGCGTTTTAAACAAACACGTGGCCTGAGATGCATGTTCTAATCCACATATTACACTGTAAGTCTGCCAAATTCCTTTCTTCAACCTTTGAAGCACAGGGGGGGAAGTGCTAAATCAGATGTTAAAAAATTGTATCTTCTCTCCTATGGTGAGAAGTTTCATGCCAAAGTTTAGCACAAGGCACACCAAAGCTTTGTAATTATGTCAACAAAGGTGTGAAAACAATTTTTCCTGGTGAAAACTGGGATGCACTGACTGTCTCCACATCCTCAAGACTGATTTGTGTGAACCACAGCTTACAAGAGTATCAAACACTAATCTAAATCATATCCAACATTAAGATATATAATATCACTATAAGCTACTTAATGAAGTAAGAATGAATGCTGCAGCACGAGACAGATTTATAAGGAAATTGAAAGAACTCAGAACTTCCATTAGAACTCCAACTTTTGTTTCACCTCGGTGCTCCTGCTTTTCTGCTAACAAACACACACCATGCTCTAATTTCAAATTCTCGCAATGCCCAAGTAGAATAGCACAGACATGATGCAGTGAATAAGAAACACTGATTTAAGGCATAT
Organism: Tichodroma muraria; assembly: GCA_013390105.1. NCBI lineage: Eukaryota > Metazoa > Chordata > Aves > Passeriformes > Sittidae > Tichodroma > Tichodroma muraria. The sequence goes on from WAAG01044984.1 coordinate 16,611, forward strand.
GTGCAACTCAAACATCAAGTTAAATTTTTAAAGTTTCCAAATCCTTACTTCTGTTTTAGTAATTTACACTGTATGGGGAAATTGTTTTAAAATCAAATCCAGATTTCAGAAGTATATTGATTTTGGTATAATACTCAGTAAACTATGGTATATTTAACTGCTGGGCTTGCACAAGTGTATGTATGTGTATATATATATATATATATATATATATACACACATGCAGAAAACACTTTTAAATCCAGACTTTAATAACATTTTCCTAAAAATCACAGAAAATTTGATGTTCTACAATTCCATACAGTAGTCGTTACTCATGTTTCACCTTTGTGAAGTGAGCAGAAATCAAAAAGTCTGTAACAGTGTCACTGAGAGATCCTGATGAACTGACCCATGTATCCAGAGGCCAAGGTAATTCCACTGCATTCCTGGAGAATCTGTAATGCTGTAGCATCCACTACAGGCAGGAGTTCAATCACAACTCTCAGCACCCTGGCACAGTGGAGATACCAAGGAAGGGAACCTCATTCTGCAATTTCTTCCATGTATTTAATGAAGAGTTCAATAATTAACCTCCAATTTTATTTATCATTTGGCTATAAATGGCTACATTTGAAATTATAGATATAATTCAACTCTATTTCTCTTCAATTAAAAAAAATTAAAATCCCAACTCTAAAAGTCACTGTTTTCAAATTTAGCTAGTGTGATGTAGGTGGTACACAGAGCAACACCATCAGGAGATTTGAGTGATACACACACCACATCTCCACAGAGGACCTTCCACATGGCCATAGACTGTGACATGTCTGTATACCCAAAATAAAGTTACCTTTCTATTTTCATTTCAGAGAACTTGGTTCTCTTCCACATTACACTTGGACCATGTTTAAAACATTCCATCTTGTCTTTCCAAGTCTTCTGTGCCCTGAAGACTCCACTAAAACCCACCCAACCTGTCAGGTGGCTGAAGGGGCTCACTGGAGAGGATTCCAGCTCCCAAATGTTTGCCAGGATCAGCCAGACAGCAAGTACAGACAGCTCATTTTACAAAAACTTAATGGAGTGCATGGCCCTGGGTGCTTAATACAAGCACTGTCAAAGCATCTGAGCAAAAAGTCTCAGCTGTCAGCGCAGATGAGTGCGCAGAATTATTTGTCACACTTGACCAGATAAGAGACCAGTGGAGTGGAGTATGGTGAGATTCCCATACAGCTCCATGCTCCGGTCCCACACTGTAGCCATGTGCTTCCCCAGTTCACTGGCAGCATAATGGAACCTTTCCACAAGGCAGTGTGGCTAAAATTTTATATGTAACTACACGATCCTTCCTTTTGCTCAGTGTTTTCCCTCTTTTAGTTACACAGCCTCCGGCTTCCCCTTCAAAATTTCTGAAAAAGACAGAATGCAAGCCCCTGAAAAATCTCCAGGTCATTAACCTGCATAATTCATGACATCAATATGTCATATTAACCAGCTAAAAAACTAACCTGATGCATCTGTTCTACAATATAAAAGCTTTCATCTGGATATTTCTTCTAACTCTATCAAAAAGACAATCATTTATTATCTTTCAGCACATGTGTACTCATTAACAAAGACCTCAAAAAGTTAATTCCTTCCTGGCTGGAGTTTACACCAAACTTGTCTTTTTCCAGAGCACTGGATATATGCTGTCTGCTTCTAAAGAGTATATAGAATCCTCCTACACATAGAAATGGGACTTTAAAATTCTACTATTCCTTATAACAGAAAACAATGTTTTTCACTTATCAACATTTATCATGCAAAACCACATTAACACTGAACACCCATAATCATAACGGTGAAGATTCCACTATAAACTTATCAATTACCTGAAACTCAAAAATTGTTCAAAATCATCAGTCAAGAACTACAAAACAAACTACTTTGGACAAAATCCAGGCACAGGTGTTGATCTAGTCCTAAAATCTATTATGCAACCTCAAATAAATTTATTTAGTTTATAACCTTACTACTTCATTGCACTACCATAGACTTCACAAAATCATTTTCTGTTCCATCAGCCTGCTGCAGCATATCAAATCTAATATTCAAGTTATTTTGGACAAATATCTTTTTACAGAATGATTCTTGGCAATAAAGCACAGTAGAGATCAGGTTCTCAACAAAGGCCTCCTGATGTTAACATAATGCAATAGCAGCCTCTATAATTCACATTCAGCATCCCTGCCCAATGAGTTCCCATTCAGACAGCTGGGGTTTTGCAAGGGCCTGCCAGAAAAACTTAGGTGGGTCTGTGTCCCCTGTGCTCCTGTTCAGATCCTTTGCCTGCCTGGTGTACTTATAAAATCAGCTCCATGGATGATGGAATTTCTCTTCTGTTTGTATAACACCTTGTAAAAATAGGGGCCTACACTGGACTAAGCCAAGTACTCTTGATTTTCCCACTACCTACAAACACCTAAGCTTTTATTATGAAAACATACAGTGTTAAAGTGTTTTTCAGAATGTATGTAAGTAGGCTATACATCTATAATTACTCAAGAACATTGCAATCGACTCACTGTCTGATATGAAAGATAATGAAGTACCTAAAAATGTTGTTAGTTTGCAGTATTTCTTCAAATTGAAAGGGAGTAGATTTAGGTTGGACATTAGGAAAATTTCATTTTCTGAGAGGGTAGGAGGCCCTGGCACAGGGCTCCCAAAGAAGCTGTGGCTGCCCCATCCCCAGAAGTGTCCAAGGCCAGCTTCGACAGGACTGGGAGCAATCTGGAATAGTGGAAGGTGTACCAAGTTGTGGCATCATAAAATTAGTATAATGAATTTGCAGAATTAAGGCCCAGGGAGCAGGAGATAAAATTAGACATGAATATGCGAAAATTAGAATGACTATGAGACGAGTGCATACAGTAAAGGCAGATGCTTTCTAATTCACAGCTGAAAGAGCTTTACAAGTGAGCAGCTAGCCTACTTAATGGGTGCTCAAAGGACCTAAAAAAGCCAGCACAGACAGCATTAAATTTCATTAACTCACATTTTCAAAAATGTTCTATCACTATACAGGCAGCAAATCGTGTTTTAAATGCAGTTAATCAGCCATACAGTGAGAACTGAGAGGGACAACCACAAA
>WAAG01044986.1:0-32867 GCA_013390105.1 Tichodroma muraria
TTATTTTTCCATCTTTTAGTACAGCTATGATATTTCATCTTTCTTGAAGGTAAGCTTTGAATAGGCCATACAATGAGCATTCCTGACGTGTAACTAGTACAAGGTGACTGCTTTAGGGGGGTAGCAGTTAACCATTCTTCTGTAAGTGCAGTATTGTGATTACTGCAGAGTGAAGCTGAAAGCCAATTAGGCATTTGACTGCCACGGAGGAGTCACTTCTATTTGTGCATTCCAGAATCTTATGAAACCTTTGGGCAAACACATACCAGTAAGTGGTATAGAGAAGCAGTTATGGAGGGCCCACACTCAGATGCCTTCACTCTGCCAGAAAGGCTTTGCATTGATGCAGAAGTGATCAGGTCTAAGCTGTTACAGCCACATCTCCAGGTTCTTGTTTCCTTTTCTTCCACTGCAAAGTAGTGTCTTGAATTCAAAGACCCTTTAAAAAGCCCCAACCAAACAAATACAGGCAAGAAATCAAGAGCTGTGACTTAAGCTTCAACCTGGAGTTTGTACAGTGATTCTCCTCCCCTTTTCCATATTGGTTTGTTTTTCAGGTAGCCCCAGTATAAACATGCTCTAAGCATCTGGGCAATATCTTAGGCTCTTTTTAATTTATCAGGAGGCCAAGGTAGATCCTCACAGTTTCTTGTGTAGGAGCCAGGCCCCCAGAGTAAGAGTTAGACCAACATGAGTGCATGTCTGTGAGCAGGGAAGGGGCAAGGGGAAGACCTTATCTTTTTGTCCTGACTTGACATATGTTTGACATGACATCCATGTTGTACATCTCTGATGCCAGTTTGGACCTGGTCAGTGCTTGCCTTAACATTTAAAAAAATATTAGTGCACTCTATTTGGAATCTGAGATAACCTTTTTGGAGGTTTGTGAGGTGAAGGAAACCCAGTGTAGTTCCTCACCCCTCTATCCTCTCCCAGTCTGAGCTCCAAGCTCCACAGCGCTCAGTGAGGCTCTGCAGGGCTGGTGGGAGCAATGGGAAGGGTGTTGGAGCAAATGTGAGTGCTGCAAAGGCAGCAGAAGACTTTCTTTGTGCTGACAAGGAGGGCCATGGAGAACATGATCTGCAGGTTGTAGTAATTTTGGAGCTGAAGACCCACTTACTCTGCTGTCTCAGAACATTCTGGTTATTAACTGAATGCAAAACATCCTTCATGTAAAACAGTGTTGAAGCACAGTTGAGGAAGCTCTGCAGAAATACAGATGGTTTTTTTACACGTGTTATTGTATGAAAAATCGTACTGAAAGTAGAGAAAGGTATCGGAAGTGCAGGTCTTTTTATACATGGAGAGAAATATACAGGAAAAGTTTTAAATTAGTGGTTGAAGGGGCGAAGGCTGTTACAACTCATTTCTTTGGTAAATCATCTCCTGCTTAATTTTTATGTCAACTCTGACACGCTCATGTTTCAGCAATGCACTGGCATGGTTAATGGTTCAGCGAATAAGTCTTCCCAAAAGTCATTTCCAGCGTAACCTCCCTTCTACTCTTATCCTTTACCCTTCCCTCCCCCTACTCATGACTTCCATGGAAATTGTTTTAGCATAATGGCATCCTCTGGGAAAAGGTGTCAGAAGATAATGAGAATATTTAGCAAAGTTACAAGCTAGGAGATATACAGAAGGTCTCAAGGGGATTTAGTCTGCAGCACTGCCGGAGAGATAGTGCGATAAATGCTTCACTGATTACTGACTCACAGGAGTCCGTGGGGAATCAGGCTTATTTTTCTTTCTTTACTCATTGGTAAAATGAAGTCCTTAGTCAGGATCCTAGTTACAAGGTAGGAGGGATGCTAGAACTATTGAGGGCCCGGGGCACAAGCAACCTCCCAATGGTAGGGAGGCCCCATTAAACCTTTGTGTGTGACGGATGTTAAACTGTGCACAAGCCAGAGGTGAATTTGGTGAAGATCTGAGAGCCTTGGACACCTGCAGCACTGAACTTATGCTGGGCATTTTGGGGGGTGTGTCATGCTGCATGCAGAGCAGATGTAGGAACGGGATGTGGCACTATGGAGACACATCCGCACTTGCATGCCTGTGTGTCAGCAGGGTGTCTAAGGCTCCCTCATGGGCAGGGAAGTCACTGGCACCTAAGACGTGATACTGTTCACATGGCTTCAGCTCAGTTGCCCAGGAATTAGGCATTTAAGATGCTCACACTTGAAAATCAGCCCAAGGTGGAAAGAATAACACAGGAGAAATAGTTGGGGAATGGGTGGTGGGAGAAATGCTAGAGCATTTGAAGCAACACTAGATGCCTGTGTTATATCAAACTACTTCTGAGTCTCCTCCTAGCTGAGGAACCTGAGGAACTGAATAGCTGTCTCTATTAAACCCTCTCAACTCCACTGAATACACTGGGGCTCCTTTGCCTGGCAGGGGAGGTTGGACAGCCAGCGCACATATGGACACCTACATTCACGACTCATCCCCAAAGTGAATAAGCTTTCTTCCCACCTGCCCAAGTGTTCATTAGCAGAGCCCTAGTTCCTCCCTTGGCTCAAAAGAGAAACGCTGAGATCATCTGCCCTAGCAGCAAACTCCAAAAGGAGACAACTGGATGTTGACAGGAAGAGGCTGGTTAGCAATCCTTGCAGCCGTGGGAACCCATGAGCATGGAGCCCAGTACTGTGCACTGAAACTAAAATGAAAGGCACCTTTATATGGACCAGAATGCTTTCTTCAAGGTCCTGCTTGTAAACTTAATAATGACAAGTCCTCAGCAGTTTAAGGGTACTCTAAATGTACTAATTATCTCTGCCTTGGATGTTTTTCTTTTGTTTTAGTTGGAAGGCGTATTTCAATCTCATGCTATTGCTGATCTTTTACAGTTCAATACAAGTACACAGAAAAAAATAACTTCTAAGTAAAACAAGGAAAATAAAAAATTTATAAGAGCAATACAATTTACAGACAGGATCTTTAATTAGGTGAACTGCAGATGAGTAATTTTTTTTTAAAGGAATCTTTGAATACAAATTTGGGGTCTGAGCATTTTAAAAAACTGGTTCTTTTAGATTAAATTAGAATTTCAGGCACATTGTGCAGCATTGGCATTAGAAAGGTGTGTTTGTTAATATTTAAGACACGTAATTGCAGCTATTGGCTTTAACACAGACTTCTCAAGACCATAGCTATAGAAATCAGTTTGGAAATGGAGCACATAGACAAAGGCAAGATAGTGGTCTGAGTGAGCTGATTATATGACTTAGTACTTCACAACTGACCAAAACAAGTCCACCAAGAGTGATTTACAAAATCCTGATGCTAACAAATCCTTCAGTCAGATAGACAAGCTTCAAACAGAATTTTGCTTGGAATTTTTCTATATAAGTGGTTGTTTTTAATGGGAAATTCAGCTTTCTGCAGAAAAAAATGGCAATCCCTCTCAGTGAAAAAAATCAAACAGTAATGACTATTTTCAGTTGCCTTTAACTAAATGGAGCTGACTTAAAGTGCTTCATTTCAGTTCTGCAGTAGATAACATCAGCCTCCCTGCAATAAGTCGTTGCTTAATGGTAGGTGTAGTTTGGAGGCCTGGTCCTCTCCATAATCTGGGTTTCCCAGAGAACTACAAGAGTTTTAGTACCATTCAAAAATCACCTAGAGAGATTTTACAATGAGACCAGATAGCTGTGAGGATTTTTAGATGAGGCCCACCAGGCCCCATAGATTTTTAGGGGTGCAGCTGAAGCAGCAGATCCCACACAATTTCAGGGTCTACTGGGAGTCAGACATTCTCACAGCCATGGTCCTCCAGCTCAGGGCACTGAGACACCCTTGGTCCATCATCTTGGTCCACATCCTTGGACACATCTTGGTCCATCATCCATCATCAGGGGCAAAGAATGCATTAAACACCTCTGCTTTGTCCATGTCCCTGTTTGTGAGGTGCCCATCCTCACCCCATAACAGCCTGATGTCATTTCTATGCTGCCTTTTGCCAATAATATATTTAAAACAGCTTTTTATTTTCTCACACATTTCTGGGCAGCTTCAATTCCAGTTGATCTTTGGCTGTATGAATTTTCTCCCTACCTGGCAAGCTGCATCTCTGTATCCTTCTCTTGTCACCTGACCTTGCTTACACTAGGCACACACCTTCCTTTTCCAAAAGACGATGCCTGCTCAGCAAAGCTGACTTTCTGTCTTGTTTGCTTGATTTCTGACAGTTTGGAATTGCCTGCTCTTGTGCCTTTCCAAGAAGTGTAAGAAACCAAAGTAAGCATTTTATTTCGTCCAAGAATAAATAATTTAATCTCAGGTTTGGTTATTTTTAATCATTTTGTGACAAAACCAGAAATTGAAACGTTATTCCCTCACATGGGTTAAAAACTCTGAAATTTTCTCTCTGTGGCAAAAGAATCACTGTGATGCTGCATCTCATTTCCTCATTTAGGTTTGTGGTGGTCAGAATCTGCAAAAAAATCATAGCCCTGCAGCCCTTGTACAGTGCTCTACAAATTTTATCATATACCACAAGTTTTAATAGCATTATTAAGCCTCTTTTAGCAACACAAAGGCTGTTATAGCTGGGATGATTAAGGTGACTTGTTAGCTATGTAGTCATCACATCCCTATGAATCACTGCTGAGTGCAAAGGACAAGAGGGTTGTTTTTTCAGATGAGTCCTTAGTCAGGGGAAAAAACCCTTTATTCTCTTCTTCAGTCCTTCCACAGGCAGAGCAGTAAGTGATGATTCTGAAGTTATCACTTAGCCTGGAGCTAAGCAAACTAGGCAATTATTTAGTGAAGCAAATGTGGGATAATAAAAGAGCTGTGACCCCGCTGCCCATGTCAGAGCCCAGAGAGCCAAGCTGGCTGCTGGTGTTGGGAGCCCAGAGGGTGCACAGTCCAGATGGATCTGGGGTTGAAGAGCAGCAGTGTCCTCGGGGCAGCAGGAAGTTTGTTTCCCCAGGGACAGAAGCTTTGTCCCACTTCTGCCCCCTCCTCTCCCTTTTCTGTGACCAAAAGCCTGAGCTTCTTGCAGCACTGTATCTTACTGGAAGTAGTTTTGCCTCCACTGGTAAGAAACCTTGAACAAACCTGAACAAAAGGTGTTGTTTGCTCTTAGAAAGGAGCTGTGAGGCAGAAAATTCTAAAAATGGAAGCGCACACATAGGACTCCTTTGCAAAACACCCCCAGCAGTGTTGGAGCAGTAACCTCAATTTGCTGCTTTAAAGTGAGATGGTACACAGGCTTTCTTGTTGCAAAGTTTACAGCTTTTTGGCTGAGATTGTCCATGGATGCCTATTCAGCTACCCTTGTATAGTTTAAGTAATGCTTTATTCCTTCCATTCACAAATTACATGCTTCTGCTTAACAATAGGCGAAAGTAGCTTCAAACTTTCATCCCTAAAACCAAATTTAGCAAAAAGACATGCAAATGGAACTGAAAAGATAGTTAGTTCAAACTTTTGAAATAAATCCTTCTCATATCTGAGAATGAAGAGAGATCTGAAGAAGCGTTATCCTTCTCCAGCTGTAATTCATGGCAATGATTTTCCTAAATTAAGTTAGTTCACAAAGTCTTTCATATAGTATTGGATTCTTCAATAAAGTAACTGCTTTATATTTCAGACTCCATGCTCTGTAAGATATTGCCTCTTCTTGTGGTCCAGGGAAAATATATAGATCTTCTGCTGGTTCCTCTGCCTAGAGGTGCCCTTTATAGCATAGAGCAGCGTGTGTCAGGTCAGTGGATGGATCCATGGACCCACAGCAGCGGATCAGTGGAACAGTTTTAACCAACTCTCCTCCCTGGCTGCCTCCAGTTCACGGCTAACAGTAGTGGGCAGAACAAGAGCACAGCTGCTTTGCAATTCTACATTTTGGACTGCTTCCAGAGAACCATCTGCCATGGTTCATTCAAGTGAATTTGCTTATTTTTCTGTTACTGACCAATAGATATGATCAACTTTTCTGCGATCAGGACTGCTCAGTGTAATAGTCCTTTAAAAATAGCTCATGTTTTTTAGGTAGAGAACATTTCAGACACAGACAGGTAGAAGGACTGCATCTAATAGTCAGAAAGCAAATTGAGAATTATCATTCTGACATGATGTGAATGCATTTGCCTCACCCTATGCTTTGGCTGCTTATCATGAGTGGAGGGCTGGTGCCTGGATGTGAGTCATCCAGCAAATATTGTTAATAACATGTTCAGCATTGCCAGATTATGGGTCTAAGGAGAAGCATCCTTGGCATATGAACCCACTGAAATGAGGAACAGGTGCCTGCTCTAAACCTGAGTAGTGAATTACAGAAACAGCCCTCCGGTGTGCACCTCACTCCTGTACTATTAAACACTTGCCAGACTTCTTTAATTATTTCTGTAGCATCTTGTAGGGAGCTCAAAATTGTATGCAGCAAAATAATTCCTAGGTTTGTTCCTAAGTTTGTTTTTGAAGCGGCATGTCATTATCTCTGAGAGAATGAAATAATCACTGACACAAAATTATAGCTCCCTTGCCTAGAACAGTATCCCCTTCAAACAGGATGCCAAGAACAATGAAGCCTCCAAGGGTATTTATAACAGAAGGAAATACTGAGTATGCTAGACAGAAATCCATGTTCTTTATTATGTCTTTTCTGTGTTTTCTTGCAGGCTGCACAAAATGCTTTGGACAATATTTTCTGGTTATTCAGGTGTCCAATTCTAACTGAAAATGAATTCAGCACGTGAATACTTTTCCATTTTCACTGGTAGTCCATTTGCAACCGTGTCACTCCTGTCAATAGGACAAACAGCCTGTTGAAAACAGGGACGTTGAAAGCCTCTGAGCCACTACCTATGTCTCACTAACGTGGTGCTGATGATGTTGCAAAAGAACATGGATCAGAATGGATTTAAATATAAAATTTGAAAAGAGAGCGTGAATTTGACTGGTTAACAGTGTGAAAGGCTGTTTTAGACACAGTTATCCAGCTGTGCATTAAGAAATGCAGAAGTGTCTTTTACGTTAAGTCATTGGGGCAGATGATGTGAAGGAGCAGAAAATGCAGGGGCGCTGAAAAAAGAGTAGGCATTATAACAACAAACTCCTGTCATTTAACCACATCATATCATGTCAAGGCTCTTTGATTCAGGCAATTTTTCCAGCTTTCAGGGTTTCAGTTTGCATTTAAGAGGTGAACATCTGGACTGTTGCAAAATTGACTGCTGAGCTGCAGAAGTGTTGGTCAGACACATCTGATCATAAACACCAAAGTGATCTGGAGTAAACAGCCTTAAGGAGTTGCAGACAGTTTTCCCCATCACATAGTTTGTTTATCTAAGAGTTGAGTTTCTCAGCTTTGGCACTTGTTCTTGCAGACTGTGAATTTCTTTATACCTGCCACCAAGGTCATTGGAGAAATCAGGGCAAGTCTCATTTGCAGCCATCTAACTTGGCCTGTTTGAATGCAGATAAGAATCATCTTCAATTAATAAATGTTGTGTGAAAATCTCATTTACATTATCAGTTAAAAGTGTTTAGAAGTCTTTATAACCCTGAGTGTGCAAGTTTGTGATAATCCAGGATCCTGCAATTTCAATCAGTTTCTCTCCCTTGTGAAATAAAAGCCAGATGTATGGAAGTTAGCAGTGGAGAAAGTGATTTTAAGATAGTACTGTGTCATCATTTTATTAAAAGGTCAATTAAAAAATTCCATTAAAAAGATAAGTGAAAAAATACTAAGTGCAATCAGCCGTTCAATATTCACCCCTCAGCAAGATTCAAAGAGGACATTCATGCTTTTAAGTTTCTTCAATAATCTGTTTCCTTTCCTCCTTGGAAGAAAAGTAATATGCTAACTTTCAGTAATGACCTGTAGGTCAAATATTTTTTTTCTTGCTTATGAGAGAAAATATCACTTCAAAGTTGATCAAGATGAAATCTGCTTCAAGCAAACAGGCTTGAATTGAATAGAATACTTCTCTGCATTTATGTATTTATATAATGATGGTATGGGAATATGGCAATACATCTATACTTTTCACATCAGTAATTTTGCCAAAGTTAATAGTGATGAAATGGTCTTGCATGGCCCGGAAGTCTTAGGAATTATGTGTGCTCATGGGCTATGTCTGGTTTTATCCTCCTTCTGTAAGGCTCTCCCACAGAACACTATTGCACAGCAAGGACTGCAAACAGGAGAAAGTGATTGGGTTTTTTCTTCTTTAGCATGGAAGGCCAAGATCTCTGAGCGTTGCTGTCCAGCATGACAGCCACAGAAGAGCAGTACAGGCAGAAAGGTGGAGAAAAAAAAAAACCAAGCCAAAAATTTCTGGTGTTTAGATGGATTTCTGCCAGAACTGGGGCCAAATATGTAAGGCCTGAGAGGCAGCGAGTGCATCATGGAGCACAAAGGCTGAGCTTCGGAGTGAGTTTGCAGTGAGTAGGAAGGTGCCAGTGGGAACATGCTCAGGAAGGGAGGCTGCACCTGCAGCCAGCTTCAGAAAGGCTGCAGCCTTCTGCCCTAAGGCAGCAGAGCAAGGCCAGCAAGAGCTAGGCACCTGCATCCCCTGCTGCAGCCCAAGCAGGAGGGCTTCATATCCCAGTCAGGCTAATATTTGAGTGGCGCTATTTGCCAATACAAAAAAAAAACCCACAAACATTACTGGCCTCACTAACCTTCTATGCTCTTATCTTTCCAGCAACCTTAACACACAAGAACTCTGTGGTAAGTTCTTTTTTTTTGGGAAAGAACATAATCTATGCCTGCAGGCAGCAGCGCTGTACAAATAAACGTGCCATGTGATTATTTTTTTCTGTTTAATCTTTGTAGCTCAAACAGAAAATAATTTCCACTCAGAGAACTCCTGGGAAAATGCAGATAGCTAATAATCTTTTCATTCTCTGTCATCCCCTATGTGCAGAATTTACTTTGAAAATATTTTTCCTAATCAGTATTTCACAGTCTCTGAGATTCAAGATCAGTTCTGACATAAAGACAGACAGACAGACAGACAGATAGATAGAGAGATAGATAGATGACTTGTATTTTATTTCCCTTTAGTGTGAGATATCTTTTCTAGTTAGTTTCCCACTTTAACTCTTCTCACATACCTCACTAAAAGAAATCCATTACTTTCCTCCTACTTGAGCCAGAGAGAACAGCTAGTTTGACAAGTTCTATGATCCTTTGTCACAATAAAACTCCTGCAAGGCCTAGATTTTGGCCCGGTTATCCATTTCTGTACCTCATTCTGAGCTGTGAGTCATTTCCCCAACACTCTGTTTGCTCTCCACCTTATCTTACAGCACCTGATTTAGGAGTGCTTCTTGCAGAAGAAAACAATTTACAAATGTTTTTGCAGGTTCTCCCACAAAAGGTCAGAAAAACAAAATCATACTTGTCAACACCAGCCAATTTCTGAGGGAAACATGGCAGCCTGATAAGTTTTTCAATGGTCATCAATGTTGAAAACCTTTAAAAGCTGAACATATTGTTGAATACCAGCTCATTTACTCACCCACAGGGTGACATGGCCAAGAGCCCTCTAAAAGACACCTCACCCTGTGGCTTATAAATATATAACAAGAGGCTCATCTGAAGTGAACTGGGCTGTGACAAGTTCTGCTGGTTGAGCATCTGTCCAAAACTGTGTAAACCTGGCTGAGGAAGAGAGGTGCTCCTGTTCCACAAGGGATTTACTGCAGCTGATGCACTGGAGACACACAGGCTTGCTGGGCTGGGGGGTGCCAGCCCAGTACTGACTCTTCACTGTCTGTTTTAATTAAATACAGGCAGCTTTAAATGCCTTTTAAATCTTTCAGCTGCTGCCACTAGGGTGTTTCTCATCCCTGAATCCGGTACTGAATTTACTCAATCCATATTTAAGCTTGTGATTATACAGCTCCTTCTGAGTTTTATCAGTTCCTCTCAGAAATGAAGCTAAAAAACATCCAAGGTACTAATTCATAATACATTTTCATTCTAAATAATTTCATTCAGCCTCTCAGCAATACCAGATAATGTCACAGTGCTCCTGATAATTTATGTTTTCATGATCCCCCTGAGAAGCTCATGCTGACCTCTTTAAAACCCCAAAGGATTGCTATCTATTATTTTAAGAAGTTCGTATCTAATCTTGTTCTTCCTGTCTGACATTTAGATGTTGATTTTTGTGCTCTTCCAGGTGATCTGATGTCTAACTGCCTTGTCTAACACAGTCTCGAAGCTTTAACATAATTTTATTTATTTATTCTTCACACTGCTTCCTTCCTGTGCTTCCCTCTATTGTATTTCATCACATCAACCAAATGAGAACTCGGGTCATGATTTCCCAGGTTTGCTTCCTCCTCTTGCTGTAATTCCTCTGATTCTACACCAGCTCTTTCTGTTAAGAAGTCCTTTGCTTTGAGAAGCTCCACAAGGACATCCTCCAATTTGTTATTTCCATGATTTTCATTAAAATGAATTTTGCATGCATTATATTTGTTAAAAATATCACAGCATTTGGGACTAGAAGCTTATCTGGCCAACTCATGGTCTCTTCATTTCTCAGAGAAACAGCTGCTCTCAACCAACCCCACATCACAACAGCCCCCACTTGATATTATCTCTTTTAAGGACTTAACCAGAATTATTTTTGTATCAATATAATCAAATAACCACAAATATACAAAAACATCATTTGCTTCTAGTAATTTCAGACTATTAGACTGAAAATTCAGTTTACAAGGAAGATGCAGATATTTTGAAAATAAGTTTGCTTCAGCTGTCAAATAGATATTTACATTTTTTGTGAATTTGACAGCTCATTTATTGAAAGAAAATGTTTTGAAATAATGATTTTGCTATTTTAAGTATGCCAGGAATAATTTTATAGAGAAAGAATATAAAATTTAAAAAGAAAATGATCCTTTTCATTGTAACTCCTTTTAATTTTATATTTAGATATTTAATAATGCCGTAACTTAATTCAAACTTGATAAAGCTGATATTTAATGAAATACTGATTTTTCAGGTCACTTGTAGGTGATGTGGGGTTTTGTCTTCTTTTAGATTATCTTTCAAAGCACTTAGGAGAGTATGAAAATGTTCTATCTGTCTTGAAAGACTTAAACATAATCATACTGAAGGCAATGGAAAAAACAAAGTAAGTAAAAATTGTGAAATTTTTTTTTACATTGTTTCTTTTGTTTGTTTGGAGAGTATTTCTGGTACTTTTCTTATCTGAATTTACTAAATCACATTGAAGTTCTCCCAAATATACATGTTTGTAGTAAAATCCAGTAAGAAAAAGCTTGTCAAAAAGGTTGTTTACAAAATCTTTAGAGTCCTGTCTAAAAACTAGTGCAGTTTGGATATAGCCAAATTTGTCTTTTTTGAATGAAAAAGAATGTCTTTGTCTGAAGAATGTTCTTTGCATTGTTGCATGAAGAGGGCTATATGGCCCCTGCCAAACGTGGGTAAGTACCAGCACCAACGTTTTAAAATAGACTAAATTTGAAAAAATAACCTGGTGGGTTGAGTGAAACCTCCTGGCCCAGAGCAAGATTTCATTTCCCTTGGAGGCATTTTAAACAAAAGCAGTGGTCACAGAGCCTGCCAAGAGGAGGTGCTAGGGCTGTTGCCCACCAGTGCAGCAAGGGGACCTTTACCCTGGAGGGAGGAGATGTTTCTCAGGGGAAGAAGGCTGGTTTCTCCACCCTGACCGGGAATGCGACCACGCTGCAGGAAACGCCAGGCAGCCGATCCTCCTGGCACTCAATTCATTATGGTTGTACCTGCTCCTGTGTTCAGACCACATCCCAGCTCTATGTCTGACCCAAAGGGCCTTGATACGTTGGGTGATCCGCTCCTCTTCCCTGGCTGAACACTTAAATATCCTGTGCAAGGTGGAACAGCTTAAAAAGGTGAGTGAAGTGAACCCAGATCCTGCAAACCCAGCCACAGATCCACAGCAGGCTAGTCATCAAAACCAGAAATTTCAGCCAAAATTATTCAGTGAGATCCCATGGGGTCAAAAAACTTTGTTTGTTTGTTTGTTTTTCAGTCAATCAGTGGAGAGATCAGTGTGAAGAAAGCTGTGCTTCTTTAGTGAAGCTGTTATCTTTGGTATTCGGGTGCTTGTAGCAGTAAAGTACTCATACATTTTATATAACCTGCCAAAATAAGAACCCAAAAGTGTACCTTATTTATTTAAACCTTGAGCCAGGAAGCTGAATGTCTCTTCATTCATGCTGTGCATCCTCCACTCCTAATAAAGCAAATGGGCACAGACTCACTGTCTTGTTGAGATGGATATTAAAAAGCAACAGATTGGTTCATTTTAGATATGCATAATTTAAAAAAAATAGTCATGTATAAAATACTGTTGCTGAAGGGCAAGATGTCATCTCATAACAATTGGAAGTAAATAAAAGACAGCATTTAAGAATTACTTCAGAAGTTAATTACAAGCAGTAGTCCCAGCAGAGTAATGAGATTATCAAATTTATGTGCTGGCCTGACTAGAAATATGGATAAGAAAATCTAGAATATTAATAAATGTTTCATTTGTCTACTTGAGGAACCCATCTAGAACTAAAAATAGAATAGATAAAATAAAACTAAAATAGAAGTAAAATAGAACTAAACTACAATTTCCTTGAATTTTATTTTCTTAACTGAAGATTCAAGCCTAATGGGTTTTCTGTCTTTCAGGAAAACTTCAGCTGACTATTTGTTACAGATGGCAGAAATACAGCAAGGCTAACACTGGAAAAACACTTTTAATTGCATTTAGCAGAAACTGTGTGTAAACAGAGTCAAAAAAAAAAGGTGCCCTCAAATATTCTAAAACAGAGTTTTCTGCCAAGGGTATGCTCAGCCACTAGAGCTTTGTATGGAAATTAAATTTTCAATTCAAAATTTGGATTGTTTTCAACAGGAACTCAGTTCTCTGGAAACAGATAGGTTATGTGACCTCATTACCTGATAAACAACTGGAGTGCAAATATTAAAATTTCTATCTTAAATAGTTCAAGTTTTACTTCAGTTCATGGTCTAAAATCCGGACTACAGCCATCTAAAATCAGAGCTGGAGGTGCAGCAAAAGTTAGTCAGCACACTGAGATAGCATAATAGTGACATTCATCACCAGTGTCACACAAGATGTGAGGCAGCTCATAGCTCGAGCTGACTCCCTGCTCATGCAAACAGGTGCTCAGAAATGGTTGGTCTGGTTTTAAATGGACATTGACATGCATCCCAGGCAAGACTTGGGTTTCCTCTCCTAGTGTAGCATAGAACTTTGTCACCATCCTGCCACTGCAGCCCCTGAGTCCCTTGAACAGTCACTGAGTAGTAGCAGCATTTATTACTAGCTTCTAAGTGACACCCTAGTCAGAAAATTCATATATAGAGAAGAAGTCTGGAATTGAATATCTACACTGTGAGACCCACCAGCACATGGTGTATCTACAGTGGCTGAGTCAGTTTCCAATGACCCTGTCCAAGCAGTAAATCATTCTATTAAAAACCAAGAGTAAAGACTGCAGAGATTGAATCTGAACTCTACCCTAAGCATGGAACTGATTACAGTCCCAGTCCTCAGAGTTTCCAAGAGCTTTCCATGCCCTCTGATTTTGTGGATTGAAGAAAACTCAGCAAGTCTAACTACCAGTCTCTGCTAAACTTCTCCAGTGTCTTCCACTTCAGGTGGAGAGCTCATTCATTCTTCAGTATTTAATGGGGAAAGGAGCAACTTGGTACTTTATTGATTTATTGATTTTAGAATCTGACAAAAAAACACCATTCAGTCTTTCCTATAGAAAATCCCTATCAGTTAAAGTTGCCCATATTCTGTAAGTACTTTGCACAAGAGGCAGCTGCAGAATTGAAGCCCTAGAAAAATTCTTCAGCTTTCAAGAATGTTGAAAAACCCTCAGTTTTCAAGAAAACCCTCGAGAAGGAAGATGTGTCAGTCTTCAATGAAAAGCACGGATTGGCACGTCTGAAAAATCCAAACCCCTAATCTATCACAGGGTGCAATCCTTCAGGAACAGGCTGCTTCAGCATGGGTACACTGCAGGGTCATAAGTCCTGCCAGCAAACCTGCTCCAGCATGGGCTGCTCTCCGTGGGGCCACAGGTCCCACCTGTGCAGGCTTCCCACAGGATCACAGCCTCATTTGAGCATCCACCTGCTCTGGTGTGAGGCTCTCCACGGGCTGCAGGTGAACCTCTGCTCCACCATGGCCCTCCAAGGGCTGCAGGGCACAGCTGCCTCACCACGCTCTGCACCAGGGGCTGCAGGGGAATTCAGCTCCAGTGCCTGGAGCACCTCTTGCCTCTCCTTCTGCTTCTGTGTCTGCAGAGCTCTTTCTCTTACATAGTTCCACTCCTCTCTTCTCTACAGTAACTTCTTCCCTTTCATCTCTGTCATCCCAGAGGCAACAGCAGCAGCCCTGAGGGGCTCAGCCTTGGCCTGTGGCTGGTCCAACTTGCAGCTGGCTGGCATTGGCTCTATTGACCATAGGGGAAGCTTCTGGCAGCTCCTCACAGATCCCTGTGGCCCCTCCCTTCCCTTCCCCTCTCCCCAAACCTTACCAAACAAACTGAATACAATATCCCACCAAGAGAAACCGTGACTTGGCTTGGCTACGGATTTAAATCTATGAATTTAAATCAAGATCAACCAAATTTTCCCCATCACCCCAAATGATTTCCATGTGTAGATATCCTCCCTCAACAGATTAGCAGGCACCTTGCTCCTGCAAGGCAATTTCAGCATGATTTCTGTGTATTTTATTGCCCTCTGTAGTTTGAAAGAGCTGTCAGCACAGCTTTCTTGAATTGTGTTTTCTCCAGCCTTCCAGTCCTCTGCTATCTGAAAGTGAAACCATCATCATCTGTGGCAGAAAACATTCCAGTATGTTAGCAGGTTCAAGAAGCTTTGTCTTCCTTTCACTGTTCTGGGGCCAGATCTCTCCTGCCAAACCAAACTAGATGGCACCTGGGAATACAGGAAGCCCTCGGGAGTGCAGAAACTCTTCATGCTCCATTGCTTGATGGGAAGCTGCTAAGCTAAAAATTCAGAGGATTTCTCCAGGAACATCTTTCAGCAGGGAACAAACTGAGTTGCATTTGCAAGAAATACACTTCAATAGAAGCCCCATCTAACCAGAAGATGCTAGGGGAGCTACAGTCTTTCTGCTTCAGTACTGTTTCCTTGTGGTTTATCCTTACAGCAGGAAGGAGAGTGATGGTCTCTGAGAGCACACTACTCCTGTAAATACTGAGGTACAGAGTATTCTCTTGGGGACAGCAGGCTCGCATGGAAAGCAATGGCAGACAACACAGGAAAAGAGAGACACTGCAGATTTTCTCCTTTTCAGAATCTGTTAAAGTCTGATTCTTTGCTTTGTAGGGACTTTCTTCCCTCGTTTGCAGCTCTTTCATTAAAGACACCTAACGATCTGTCTGTGATAGCAAGGGACCAGGCTAGGTGAACTAGCAAAATGCATTTGAGCAGTAGTGATTGAAACTGGTTTATTTAAGGCTGATTTTCATGCAGTATTTACACACAAACCCATAAACATTCATTTTAGGATGAAAACAAGACAATTCTTCGGTGGAGCTACAAAGTTCTTGAATACCCTTCCAAGTCTTTTTTGGGGAAAAAACCCTTTTTACCCTTTTTAAAAAACCCTTTTAACTGCTTTTTACATGTTGCCTGTAAAAACATAGAAAGGGGTGTGTGTGCATGTGTGATGTTCAACCAAGATGCTGGATTCAATGACCAACACAGCATGCCTAATTATCTGCTTCTACAAAATCATTAACTTTTCTGCTTTGCTCAAAAAACCCCAAAGCTAAGCAAAGTCAGTGCAGCCTTATTATTACTTGAAAATTTCTTGAATAGTCTAAAAATAGGAGCCAGTAAAGTAAAAAAGAAGATTATAGGAGCTGAGAGAGTAACACAGGGCTTGAAATTTAGTTACTGATGGTGCATTTATGGTAATTATGTAAATCAATGCAATCTTGAGGGTTGATACCCATTTTAAACCAGAATACCTCGATTTTTTTTTTAACATGCATATTCGACTAATAGTAACAGTAGTGTCTATGTACATTTTTCAAAACAAATTACCTGGGAAGAAAGTTAGATAAGCATATGTTGACAATGGTGTTCCACAACTAACATTCTGTTTGAGCAAAAATTAAGTTTTAAATTGCCTTTTTGTTTTTACAAAAACTCTGTTAAATTGGCTGGCACTCATTTTTCCATGAGGTTAGAATTTATTAACATTTTTCACAGAATGTAGTCTTGTTCTCTTTGAAATTGCACCTTTCACAGAATTAATGCAATGAACAGCTGCTACACAAGAATAACAGGTATTGCTCAGTTTATCCTGAGTATTAATTTTCATGTACTGACTTGGAAAACAGTTTATTTGTTCCTTTAGATTTATTGCTAGGGGTTTTTGGGGGTTTTTTTATGTCAATCAAAAATCATAGAATCATTAAGGTTTAGAATCATTGAGCCTGGAAAAAATCCATAAATTAATCAAGTCCAACCATTAACCTCCTGACACTGCCAAATCCACCACTATCCCCAAGTGCCACACCTGCATATCTTTTAAATGCCTCCTCCGAGGATGATACCTCCAGCACTTCCCTGAGAAGCCTGTTCCAGTCAGTAACTGAATTGGCTGTCTCTCAGCTGAAGAGAGGAATGCTGGTGATAATGCTAAATATATCACCAGTCCCACTCTGCTACAAGGCAGAGAGGACCCTACAAATAAATGCTAATTTAATCTAAGAACATTATTAAATTATGTTTTGGAAATTTTTTTTTGTTTATTTTTAAGATTGTGACTATTATTGCAAATCAAAGATAAATTCAAAAAGCTGCAAGCAATTAATTGCGAGCAGTCAAGCAAGGATATTCCAGATTCATGCCTTTCCTCTTCTAGCTCGTTATCAGAGTAATGAAAACTCTTGGGAACTTCTTTGATCTTTCTTTCTGTGGAAGTTTTATACCTAAGGGGTCAGAAAGACACAGTGCTCAGATTTTTGCCAGTAGCAGAGAAGATGTGTTTAGTCAGAAATAAAGATAAAATGAAAACTCAATTTAATATTCATACCTCTAAATAAAATTTCTTCACAGCAGAAAAATAAACATTTAACTAGTCATTCTTCTCTTGATACCTGTCAGAACCACCAGCGGCTTTGATGTTCTCTATGTATCATTGCAACTTTCTCCCTGGAGCACTGGCGTTGCACATTTCCCTGCTACCTGCTAATATCAAACACAGCTAAAACAGTTTCTTGTCTCTAAGCTTTGTGATGCATCTAATAGCACTTAAACAGGAGTTACTTTTTATCCGTGCGTGGATTTTGTACACACTATTATTGCAACGACAGTGTATTACTCCTCCAGTAATCCCAGTAGAGGAGAGTGATAGACTGCTCTGAGAGATGCTGTTACAAATGTGTGATGATCTTCTTTCTAATCAGCCATGGCTGCCTATTTCATTTCATTGCTGTTATGTCAGCACTGCAGATGGTTTGTAGAAATTGTCACTGTTCTAATTCTCTAGATAGAACTCAAACACATAATTTATGCTAAACATGATACTTGGATAAAGTTGTAAAACTTGGGCCATATTCAAAGTTGAATCTAATTACTGGGCACATCCTGCCTTTGATCACTTTTACAGTGAGGATGCTGTAAAGGTTACCCTTGTGTGACATCAATACACTGAGCATCCCTCAATATGGCTTCTGCTGAAATTATGATTTTTATTCTGGTGCTGTTTTGATTTCCTACTACAGCCTGAAGAGGATTTCATTTTAGTGAAGTTATTCTGACTAATTTTATATCCTCAATTTAAAGCTGTAACCCAGGGTGTTGTCCCTCTGATTTGGGATCTAAACATACAAGGCAGGACACAATCCATGATAAAGAGAAATTTAAATAAATTACCCCTTACTGAGTTCTACTCAGTGATAACCGCTTTTCAGTTGACTTGAGGGTATTTTCTGTAAACATAAGCACAAATATTTTTGTGAAATTATGTTTAATATGACATATAGATAGGGAACAGAAAATTGCTAAGTAATATATCAGTAAGAAGTGTCCCACTCCTTCTCCATCTCAAGGAGCTGCTCTTCTGATGAATGGAGCAGCACGGTCAAGTCAGCCACGGGAGAGGGCTGAGGCTCACACCAGAGACTGAGAGGATCAAGAGTTGCTGAACCTCGGTAACCATGAGATGGGGACTGCACCAGGAGACTCCTAAACCCTGCCTCCTCTGCCTTTGTAAAAGGAGAACCTCTTCTGCACTTTTTAAGAGCCTTTAGACACTTCAAAAGACCACAGTGACCTTTTCCACCCGAAATCACTAATTATGTGCATTTTCAGTTGCATTAAAGGAAACGTAAATCTTTGCTGCTCACAAAGGTCACAGTTGCCTCTTGATGAAGAAGATGTGGAAAATTACCCTCATTCATTCACACTCAGTAAAACCAACAAGTAGAACAATATGTTAACACAGACTTATTTCATCTGGACTGCCCAAACTGTGGTGCAGTGTAATGTGTATGCTAATGAACAGTAACTTACAGCTAATGAAATTCAAGAAATGGGCCATTTTTCTAGTTTACGTACAGACACAATCCATAGGTCCCATTACTGATTGGTGGCACAATGTAATGGCAATACAAATGCTGGACATGCCAGTTAAGCTGATTCTACCATAATATAAACTTAAGAATTTGATACAAAAATGTTGTACCAGTGTGCCTTTAGTAAAACACAAAAAAAGGTACTTTTCAAAGGAAATTGGTGAAACAGTACGAAAGCATGGCTACTAATTCCTCAGTGCTGAAAGCTGGGCTTGAGGTTTAAATTGAAATGTAATGGACAATCTTTTTCCCTCCATGACTTAAATTATAGTTATTCAGATCATTTATATATACTGAATACCTTCTCCTGTGATCTTTGAAGACCTTTAGAAAGACAGGTAGCAGTTATTTTTCACTGGCCAGCAGTTGAAGCTGCCCAACTCAGCTCAACTTGCTGTGAACTCAGAATTTCTTGACTCAGCAGTTCTCTAAAGAAAACAGTAAATAATTTGTAATTATTTGCTCAACTATGTGCATTAAGAGAGTTAAGTAATTCCACACAGAATAGTTGTAAGCACTAACGTTTGGATAAAATATACATAAGGAAAGAGTCTTTGATAATTCCAGACTGCCACAGATGATGTTAGCATCCTGCTTACCTTTCCCATCTTTACAAAAATATCTCTGTAAATCTGATAAGGTAACTCAAAGACATATCTGAAGATCACAAGGACCTTTCTCCATAGGGAAGCCTTTAAATACAGAAATTATGGGACAGGAGTATAAAGGAAAAAAAGACAAAATCCCAGTGCAATGCANTGAAGGAGAAAGCAGTAGCCTCAGAAAGCAGCAAGTATTACACAGCTACTGTTTATATGATCCCCCTATCTGTGAGAGCCCACCTGAACAGTTTGCAAAAGGAAACAATACTGATGTACATTTAACCTGTAATTCAGCATGCCTATATCAGATTTACCATGAGTATCAGCTGGCAGCAATATGGAGATATCTGCAACATTTACTTTCTGGATGCCCAGAATTTTAAAACACAATTCAAAAACTTTCAAAAAGAAATGGTCAGTTCTGGAATGATTTGTTCACTTATTTCCCAGAGGAATGGCAAAAGTTTAAAAAAAAAATATATACCCTGGATTTCTACTGAAGGGTTTTAATTACCTGTCCATGCTGCACAGATTCACACAGGTTCTTCTAACATGCCAGAGAATCAAAATTTTTGGAAATTAAATGATCTTTAATGTATTTTTGATCCTTTTGATTTTGTATTGATCCAATTGATCATTTTCAATTGATGTAAATCAATTACAATGGAGACAGTTTAGAAGAAGAATAAAATACCAGCTTTCCTATTGCACAAAATGATTAAGTAATCATAAAAAGGTTGCCATAAACATTATTTATAGACTGGTGTGAGTCCCTCAGGTAGACAGACAATCTCTCATGAGCATCTATTTTAAAATTGTATCAATGAAAAATTATTTGTTGGAAAGTGACTCACAGCTGATTAATCTGAAGACAGAAGAAGTAACTGTAGAAGACCACGAAGCTTCTGGTTACAAAAGTAGCTTCTGGTGATTCATGGGGTGTTTAACACTACCACTGAGATTTCTGTGGCAGAAGTCTTCCAACAAGAACTAACTTACTAAGATATATTGTGAAAAGATTGTGCTCATTTGAGAGCAAAATGTTTTTAAAGCTTTTATCTGACAATTTTCCATTTTACATTCAAATTTCAAAACATCTTGTATTTGTGTTCTGATTGCAAACACATACATGGAAAAATTCTAAGAGAAATCTAAAAATCAGAAAGGCATTTTAGCTGTAATTCACATTGGAAAGAACATGGAATACCTTAAAAATACCCATATGCATTGCCAAAAATACTCAGATGGGTTCTCAGATAGTGTAGGAGGCAATGCCATTGAAGTGGTAGGTCTTCTATAAAGCTTGGAGGTAGGGGACCATCATCTCTCTTCAGATGTGGTGACTAAAGAAATCTCTCATTGAAGGCACCTCATATTTTATGAAACTGTTTTAGACAGAATTGTGCCCTGAGTTTTTCAAGATCAGCTGAATGTGGAGCCAACAAATTCATTCAGAGGTTAAGAGATGTAAATCTATTTTCTATCTCTGTTCCTGATGTGACCTCAACATTATAAACAGAGGCTCTAGGGGTCTGTTCTATCCTCTCTGTTGCATTTTTTAATGACAAAAAAAGAAAGAGGTTGTTTCTATTATTGTAAGGTGATCCCCCTCACAAAGCATTACCTACACATTACTTCAAAACAGCCAAATCACAGAGTCACATAATGGGCACAGTTGGAAGGGAACACAGTGGGTTTTTGCATATCTGGGCTTGCCAGACACATCAAATTTGACCCCAGTCATGGAAATATGATTTATTGGGCCAGGGAGACAACAGGCAAAAAAATTGATTTCTGAAATTATCTACACAAAAAAAAAAGCATAAATATTTTTTGATACATACAATACATTGGAAATGTTATTATTCAAAGAATCACTACAAATTACTAAGTATAGGTGCAAACTTTTATAATAACCAAACTCTAGTTTAAATAACATTTAGATGCATTTAATGAAATTGTGAAATATACAGATACATGGTTTCAAAAATAATTAAAGAAACTAAAGAAACAAAAATCAGTCAAAGAGTGTTAAATTCAGAAGGTGATCTCTCTCACACAGTCCTTCAGGCAGCTGCTAGTGGGATTTTTCAGGGGAGTATCCTAAGCATGTGCCCTGTTCAAAGACTATTCCCATAATCAATGTCTGAGACGGGCCAGTGGGCTTGAGAGACATCTTTTCCCAAGAGTGGATCTGAATTAAAACTTTAAATTCAGTTCCGCAGCTGTCAATCTTATTTTGGCTTTTCCACACTTCAGAAGTAATGTGGTGCTGCCATCAGCTGGAGTTAATGGTGTAAAGAAAAGGGCCTTTTTGAGTAGAAACTGTGCTGCATCACTGTGTACTTGGGCCTCCCTGTTTGAGTGAGAGTTGAGTCTACACCTGGAAATTCAGAAGACTTTTCGTCCATGAACAAAGGTTGTTCACGTGGTTTGCATGTGTAAACATGGAGACATCCAACCTGCTTCCTTTCTGAATGAAGTCTGAACCTCCCCTCGTGTATTTCTAACTTAGTAAGCAAAGCCTGACCTTTTGGGGTTCTTTCACGTAATCCTTAGGACTATCAGGAAGCTTCCAATTTGGAGCAGTTTGTGACTCGCTTTCTTTTGAAGGAGACACTGAACCAGCTGCAGTCCCTCCAGAGCTCCCTGGAGTGTGCCATGGAAACCACGGAGGAGCAGACCCAGCAGGAGACGTGAGCCAGCCCCTCTTCAGCTGCAGGGAAGGGGGTGAGGGGTGAGGCCACTGTGAACCTCCACAACTGCTTTACATGTCACCCAGAAACCTGATACAGGGAATAAAGGAGAAATAAGGATACACCTTTTATTCCCTATAGGAACCCACTAATAGGAGTTTTCCTGAAATTGAATGCATCTGATCCTGTGGTGAGCTGCCTGTAGGACAATCATTTTGGTACATGCTAGGCTCTGCTGACTTCTTTTTAAATCCTTGTAGAGTTTAATATTAAATGCAGAAGCCAAACCACAGCAATATAAAGAGCTCTGAATTTACTAAGATGACTGACTGTTTTGTTTGGTTTTTCCAGCTTTATGATTTTTTTTTTTTCATGCACAATAATCTCCATGTTAAAAGAAGAAATAGCCAGGCTTTTTTTTGTCACAGCTTCTTCCTAGAATACATGACCATATTCTTGGTTAACATCTTAGCTCTATGAACTCTCAGTCACCTGGGGAGCCTTTATCCATCCAAGGGTTTTAGCTGAATTTAGTACAATGATCTCTGTGATGAGGATTTGTAGAATCAAGGTTCAAAATATTTTTGAAAAGTTTCTTGGCCATATGGAATTTTTTCCTCAGTATGCTATTGTTAAAGACAATAGGGAAAGCAAAACACAAACTGTTGTATTTTATGGACAAAGAAGACCTTAAGACCTCTCTGTTGAAAACGTAATTTTCTTTTTCTGTTAGAAATGTCATTTTCTTGTTTGTTTTGCTGTAGGGTTTGAGATCCCTGAAGTACGTCAGTAATATCCTGTGGTTTTGTGCCAGCATCTTGACTGCTGGAATCAGGCAGGTTTTGAAAGACTGAGGGTGCACCGAGCATGCACAGTGTCTGTGGAACTCTATTCATGCCAGTTCCTCTGCAGTGGTGCTACAAAACTCCTGTGAATGAGGAAACTGTGAACGATTATTTAGGTCAGGTCAGAAACACATCGTGGACAGATACTGACCTTGAGATCTGTCTCCCTCAAAAATTTAGGTTTATGCCAGCTCAACCTCTTCTTTTTTTATTTTTTCTTTTAACTTTTTTAATGACCTAATCAAAACTAATGAGTCACAGTGAAAAATCCAGAAAATACTTCAGTGCTTTTAATAGGTATTTCTTTTTATTTAATTCAAAAGGGAACATAGAAGCACATTTTTTGAGAACAGAGAGAGAAGAGCCCTCCCACATATTTTTCCTTAAGCAGTCTCCTGTGCTTCTGTGCAGAAAAGATCCAACAAAACCAGAAGTGCTCACTTTAGTGGCCAGGAAAATGCTTAGCTTGAAGGCTTCAGAGGAACAACAGCCTCTCATCAAATAACCCTTATTCTAGCACAGGTATGGTATTTCACATTTTAAAGATATTTAAAACACATGCATACACACATATACATATACATGTATACATGTACACATATACAGAAAAATATACACATACCTTCCTCTCAAAAATTTAATTTAGACATGTAACTAACTCAGATACTTTGCTGACAGAAGACAATTTCAATTTAATATAGAAGGTATTAACTGAAAACTGAGGAAACTGAGAAAAATTGATGCATATCCATCGATCTGAAATTATAAAAGATAAAGAACTTAACTGTGGGTCAAACTACGTGTTTTGGATGGATTCAACATTTTTTAGGTAATCTTTATTGCCTGCAGATATGAATGAAAAGGTGGAGGCTATTACTTATACACAACCAAGTTCTCTACCATGACTCACATCTCAGCTGAGGGGAATAAATAATAAACAGAAAGGGAAAATGCAAACCCTGAAAGAAAATAACACTTCATTTAAGATAATGCAAAAAAAAAAAAAAAATAAAAAAGCCTGCAGCAGCATTTTTGCTTTGGAAAATGATGGAGTACTTTGGTAAAGGGAATTCTTTGGAAGCAGTGACATTAAGCACAGTTAAGGCTGCAGTGAAGACATCTCCGTGCTTAGTAGCATGTCCCAGAATCACGGCATGAAGATGGCTGAAACAACAAAATATGTAATGGGTCTAGCTCACTGCTTGACCAGTCACTGCTTGCAGGCACGTGCTGACCTCTTCCCTTTAAAGCCTCTCCTGAGAGCCTTTCTGTCACTCACATTCATGACTCACTTCCTGCCACTCACAAATGACGATGTTCCTTGAGAGCAGTGGTGCAGCGTGATGCTTGGTCTCTTGTGAGTTGGTGTTGTTCCTAACAAGGAAGGCCACAGAGCCTTGTAACTGCACTCCTAATTCAGAAGGAACCCAAACAAATGCAAGCTCTACCAAATCCACTCACTGTATTGGTGTAATCTTAAAGAGCTAACATTTTCCTCCAGAGCTTTACTAATAGCTGACAGCTGTCTGCTTTCCTGCACAAGATTTGTGTTTGTCTCGGCACTTGGTCTTTCTGCTTACTGCCCACATGCACAGTAACACTGTGGTGTGCATGCACTCAAGGCTCAGGCCAGCATTTCTTCAGCCTATGTACTTGTTCAGGTAAAGCCACACATGGCCTCCTCTACACACCACAGCTGTGGTATGTTCTCAGCATTTCAGCATTAGGATTTCTTTGGTCAAAATATATGCAAGTGCCACAAGAACTCTCAGCTGGAAAATGAGAAGATTAATGAATGTGCATAACAAGAACATTTACTGAAAAATCTTCAATTTCTTATAAATAGCCTTCTTCTCTCCTTAAAGCAATCACTTATGTACACATTTACTTGATGGGTGATGTCAGGAACTGCTTTAATACTGCATGTATTTGTTTCCTTGAGTATTGTCATTTTCATTTGGCAGACAATTTTCATGAGACTTTAGCAAAGCAAAACTTTCTAGAGACATTAGAGGGACTCAAAGAATCACAGAATTGGAAGGGACTCATAAGGATCATCAAAGTCCAGCTCCTGGCCCTGTGTAGTGCCATCCCCAAGAATCACACCATGTGCCTGAAAGCATTGTCCAAATGTTTCTTGAACTCTTTGTGCTGTGACCACTTCCCTGGGGAGCCCATTCCAGTGCCCAACCACACCATGGCTGAAGCACCTTTTCCTGATATCCAACTTAATCCTCCCCTGGCACAGGTTGATGCCATTCTCTTGGGTCCTGTCACTTGTCACCAGAGAGAAGAGATTGGTACACATCCCTCCTCTTCTCCTCACAAGGAACTTGTAACTGCAATGAGGTGTCCTCTCAGTCTTCTCCAAACTGAACCAGCCAAGTGACCTCAGCTGCTCCTGGTACGGCTTCTCCTCAAGATCCTTCATTATCTTCACAGCCCAGAGGCTTGTGGCCGTCTAGAAAAGTATTGTCTAGCTCCACCCCTGCTATATAACATCAGATTGGGTTGGATGGAGCACTGAGCAACCTGATCTAGTGGAAAGTTCCCTGCCCACGGGAGGAAAGTTGAAATTAGATGATCTTTATAGTCCCTTACAACATAAAACATTCTATGACTCTATGATCAAGTCACTACACAGACAGAAATACACCTGCAGTAGAGATGGAGAACTTTCTTCCCTTACCAGCATGATTTCAAAAGCACTGGCCTTAACCCAGAATGTAGTTTTCATTTTGCATTGGATTGCTATTGTATCTTAAACAGAAAGAAAATCATTCACAGAGTCAAATCATGCTTTCCTGTAGTTTCACCCAAATGAACGTTGAGTTAGTTACAGCATAATCTTTGAGAAGCCAAATAAATTGCAGGGTAATTTTATTTTTTTTTTTAATATGAAATAAAGGAATACACTACGTACCAGCAACTTAGTAATATTTTATAAATGTTTATCATTTATCTTTTCCAAAAGTTGGATTGAGGAAGACAGCCAATGGGTGATCCAATGAACAGACTCCAGAAGCTAATTGATAGACTGGAAAAGGAGGTGTGTGGGCTTTTTCACCTGTTTCCTCTTTCACTTTCAGTAAAGCAATCCTTAAAACACAAATGTTTTCAATGCCCCAGCTGCAACATTACCTAAGGGAGCTAACACTCATTAAATGCTTACCTTTTTCTTCTACCTTCCTCTTTCCTATTCATGACATCATTTTTCCATGTTTCACTTTCCCCCTCCCATCACCACAGATTCAAATTTCATAAAGATGTGAAAAATTGTATCATTCTATGACTGGGGGATGTTAATGTTAGTTTGAGGGAACATGCTACAACCTTCCCCTTTTAGGATCTGATATTTTCCTCTTCCTTTCCAAGCCTTCCCATGAAAGCTTGACAGGAAGTTTTGTTTCCCCCTTTCCCATCAAAGAATTTATAAAGATTAAACTGCTTTCCTTGTCAGTACAGTTCAACCAAAATCTGATGCAAATCCTCCTTGGGAGCTGGCTGCAGCAGCCCCCAGAGCCCAGAAACCACCTCTAGTTCCCACACCAAAGCAGAGCCCTCCAGGAGTCTGACAAATGACCCATCTGATCCAACAATGCCAGGGCTTCCCAGTGCTTGTAAAATCCTGAGCTGCACCTGTCAGTACGGAAAATATCTATTCTTCTTAATTATTATTCAGACTTGATTGCTACTCTGGTGTTGTAAAGTTGTCTTCTAATCTGTGTGTGATGACTTCTTCTTCTTCTTTTTTTTTTTTTTTTTTTTTTTTTTGAGAAGAAAGAACAGCAGAGGAAAAAGTAAGGTTATAAATTCCTGAGTAGTTCTCTGCACTACGTTTCCCTATTGAAGGACACACAAAAGTCAGTTTCAGATAGTCTAGGAGTGGCTGAATTCAGTGGATTTTGAGACCCAGGGTGTTTCTTCCTCCTTGTCCACTAGAGGTGAGGTTTTGGGTTGAAGTGGTCTCAGACCCAGGAGTAGCTCCAGTCACAGTGCAGCTGATGCTGTTCCTCCCCACAGGTCAGTGCTCACCAGCAGTCAGACTGTGCCTGTACTCCAAAGACATTGGCATGGGTCTCTTCACCAGCACCCACACACAGGCAGCACTCACAGGGCCAGGAAACAGCCTGATCCTGTTCTTTCTTTCTAGCTGATTGGGATATTCCCCTGTCAATATTATCATCTAGTATTTGTGGCTGGACCCATATCCCTTACGCAGGCACTGGCTCAGAACTTGGGTCATGGCACAAAAATGTCTCCTGTTACTCAACCACTAGTCCAGCTTGAGTTCAGCAGCAAGTTACACACACAGAAAATAGTTAAGTAAGGGATTTAACAAAAAAAAACCCATTACTTTTCCCCTTTGGTCCCAGTTTGGTATTTCTATTATCTCAGCCTTATTACTGATTAGCTGCATATGGCCACCAGCACTGCTGGCCTTGCTCCAAAAGGAGCCCAGCATTCCCTTTGGTTATCCCTGCAGCCTGACAGTCTCTCGCATCACTTCTCCTTAACTAGCTGTGAAATTCAGCCATTCCTTGTGACACTGTCCATGACTCCTGTCAGCTTCTCACTCTGCTCCTTGCCATGCTCTGCAGTTCCTCATGGTCTGCTCAGTGCAGTAAGCCCTGACCAGGGAATACCCATGAGCCTCTAACAACCACTTCCTCCCAGAGGACATTTCTGCATGGGAAAGGCAATTACACAGCAGTTGCCACATTAATGATGTTTTTGTAGCAGCTTGATATTTTTCTGAATAGATATAAATTGGATTTTGAAAAGTCAAAGTCCACCATGAAAGGTAAGTCTGGCTTTACTCCCCACTCTGCTTTGGAAACAGCAGCTCAATGCCCTGCCACAGTTGCTACCTGACATGGACTGATGCCAAAAGAAAACACTTAAAAGAATGTTACTTAAAAAATAAACCTGGCATTCAGCAATAATGCAATGCAAATGTTACAGAAAGCAGCCAAACATTTTGTGGTAAATAAATTTACAACAAGGATGTTATAAAATGATCAAATTTCCTACAGACAAATGGCAGAGAACCTCAGTCTGAATAGGAGCTTGGTGCCAAAGGGAAATAGTGGCAGGGCATAGACCTCCCATAATTACCTTCTTGTCAATATAAGACTTGATTAATAAAGCATCACAATTATAATCATAAGTCTAATTTTTCCAGTAGACAACCTATCTATATCCACCTTTGCATCTGCTTGACTTCGTATCTCACAGCCATGTCTGACTGTGAGAGGCATTAAATACCAGCTGCCTTTCAGCAGCTACTAAAGCCCCTCTTTTTGACTTTGCCCTGAAACAGATTAGAAAGGATTGCACAATCATGCTAAAAAGGTAATTTCAGAAGCCACCACTTCTCAGCTGAGGTGAGGTAGGACTGTACAGGCATTTTAAAGCCCTAGCTCTGATCTGCATCCGTTTTTATTTCCGGGCTGCGTGGCACTGGGCTGGGAGGACCTCTGTTCTGCACTGGGCTACTTCCCTGAGGATCAAGAGCCAAGCCACCCAGTGCACGAGCACTCTTTCCACACAGATGGGGACGGTATCCACACGTGCCCACATGCTGAGAGGTCACACAGGCTGGCTGTGCAGCCACGCTCTGCCTGATGACATAACATTGCTGAAGAATTACATCACTGTCAGCATGGACACAGCACACAAAGAGCAACCCAAGACAGGCTCCAAGAAGGCTCTTTCTTTGTGCCCACGTATCCCTTTTTATACATTTCTCACCCAAGTGTGCTCTACACTCATTGGTTACAATAAAACAGCCCCACGTGTTCATTGGTGCAATCACTGTTTTGGGAAAGCGTTCACAGCAACTTTCAATCACAGATAAACGTCCTGTTTTTCTACCCGCAGGTGTTCCTTGTTTTTCTCTGTTTCCTCAGTTTCCATGTCAACGACCTTGTCCTCTTCTTCTTGTTAACTCCTGTCTGGCTCACAGACCTGCTGTCAGCCCCCTTGATACTACCAGAGATTATTTTTAACTCCTAGAGGAGCCTAGCAAGTTATGAGTAAGCGTTCCTACTGGAAAGCTACCTGGTGAAGGGTAGACTTAAGGCTAAGTCTTCTGCTGTGTTCTGTTAAAGAGGAATTTGACCATGAATCAGTCCTGTAATTTGTCTATTTTCACTCAAGTTCTAAATTTACATATACTGGAAAAGAAAACAATTATTTTCTTGCTATATTTAGAGCAACTTTGCAGTACTTCCTCGAGTCATTCCTTTCCTCTGCTTTTCCATATGTTTCCTGAGAAAAAATGGCAGTGACAGTGAACTTTCACTGCAGAAATACACATTTTTCCCTCCTTTTTTTTATCCAAAGTGTCTGAACTGACAAAAAAACTGTCTGTCTTGCCCTTCACACACACATTTCATGGCTTTAACTATACAGCAGTTTCTGAATACTTCACTCCTGCCTTACTCTGCCACCTGCTGCTGGTGGAGGTCCTCTGTTCATTTGAATTCTACCTGCACATCTCTTTTGGCTTTTCAGAAAGTACAGCATCTGTGCTGGCAGAACAGCTTCTACCTGAGGTTAATCAATCCTCACCCACGCTGGGAGTGGAAGAAAATTTTTCTCTTGCACAAGAATTGTGTTGTGTGAGAAGTGAGGCACTGCTGACAGTGTGTTTTGCTCCAGCTGCTTATTGCAAATCAATCTGCTTTCTATTTTCGGGCATATGGATATTTTTCAGGATATCATAATGGCACTGGGTTAGGAGGTGCTGCATGTTCCTGGCAAGCAAAGAATGATTTTGTGTGTGCTACTGGTTGGTGCTTGTGTGAATCACTGATTCCTGAAGTGCACATCCAGTTTGTGTCCCAGGTGTACTCACAGACACATCTCTTCGCTGCTGCCCAGCCTGTCCTCACAGCAAGGGCAGCAGTTCAAAAACCTGACTTGGACCATCATGCACATCTCTTCCAATGCTAGAAAACAGCCCCTGCAACCACAGATTCCCTTCAGGGAAGTTTCTTCTGTGTAAAGTTTTATGATTGCACAATAGTAGCTTATAGTTCATTTCAAATTACCATTCTTGCTCATCTCCACAGTCCCTGTGACAATTTGAGAGGATGTCTGTTGTTTCTCAATTAAGTCCAACATACATTTGGGAACAAGCAGATTTTTTAAAATGAAAAATCACCTGCCAAACACTATAAATAAAACTTCGCAAGACAGCCTGGGCTTGCATTAACCACTGAGGCATTCAAGATCTTGTAAACACTTGTGTTTGACTTAGAACTAATAAAGAAGGGATTTAACTTCTTGAGGTAGAACAAAATCTAATTATTGGAATAGTTTGTTAAAAATGTAAGAGCAGAATACAGCTGTAGTATTGACTCTTCTTACAATTTCTATTTTCTTTTCAATTGCTTCAAAGGACCTAAAGCTTGAGCCACTTGAAGAGGAAGTTTTGGAAGAAAATGCAAGATCTGTAAGTACTGTTCAAGATAACGATTTTGACATTTTATTTAAAACACCAGGGATTGAGACCACACCTGGTCCCTTTTGTTAAAAAATAATTTAAAAAATCTTTATCCATGCTTTCTCCAGTGATAAGGATCCATTTTAGTTAGCAGAATACACTGTGCAAAAGGCAACAGAACAAAACTTATGTGGGCAAAACCTTTATATTAATTTTTTGCATTGCTTTCAAAGGATAGAGTGAGGTAAAAACACACATAAAGAGAAGAATGTGTCACTAATAAGATTTATCAAATTTGGCAGCAATGTTTATGGTAGATTCTCTGCTCCAAATGCTGCACGCATGCTTTAACCATTGCTGCACAGCCTCCTCCCTCCCAAAATGGCTGTAGGAAATCTTAAGAGGAAAAATGGAAGAGTATCTTGTGCTCATTACAACCTACAAAACCAAAATTGTGACCAGAAATAAACTTATTGTTAAACAAGTTTATGTCTCAAGATTGATACACCATCATTCCTAAATTCGTGAACCTAACATTCATTCATTTGAACCTAACAAAATACAGATCAAATATACATGTAAAAGTTATTTAATCACAGGAGCTGTATTAGATTTTTCTAAATGAGATTATGCAGTATTGTTACACATACTGCTTATAGTCCATGATATAACAGTATTCATAATCAAGGCAGAAACAAGACAAAAACCTGTACAAGAAATTAAGTTGTACTCATTAAGAAGCACATAGTGTTTCTTTAAATATTTTATTAGTAAAGTTGACAAGCTTCAATACATTAATCAATAAATAAACTACTTGAAAGAGCTAAATGATAATTATACTAATTCAGGATAAATAAGTCTTCTGCACTGCTGACTGTTTCCATAGTCCTGTTTATAAAGACTGCTCATATTCCTGCAGAATTATGGGGGGAAACACCCCTCTCTATTCATGACTTAACATGGATTATCTAAGGCATCTCACTCAGGTGAGGGTCAGGGCGCTAAAAGCTAAAAACTTTGAGAGCACCTTAACAAAACACGATGCATCCAGTGCAGATTATGGGGACATGCTCTTATCCCAAACCTCACACCTGCTGGAGTACAGATTCAACCAAGGAAACACGCTGACTTTATTACTGAACATCTCAAAGATCAACCTTTGCTTCGCCCACTTCTGAAAAGACTCTCTCCTCCAGAGTTAGGACAATTGTCTGGAGTGGACACTCATGCCCTGACATAAAAGCCATGCTTGAGCATTTCTACTTCTCCACTCCAGATCATTAAAACGGGGACCACAAACTTCAAGGGAATTTTTTGGGTTTTCTTTTATGATTGCGGTTTGTAGTGTTTCATTACAGACTTTTCTGAGTTTAAAGTACAAGGAATTCAGAGGAAGACGTTGCAGTAATATTATAATGGTTTTGTATTAGCACATAATGATTGTTTGGCATCAAATGTCTGTGATAGAAGAAAAAGTGGAGGAATTACGTCTTGCTCTGCAGCAGTACATGGAATCTCCCTCTGCCCAAGGTGGCTACTTGCAGTAAGTACAATGTTATTGTCCTTGGGCTGAAGGAAGAAATGTAGTCTTTTTTCTTTAATAACTCAGATTATTTATGAAGAGAGAGCCTATGACACCTTTCTTGGTGGGTTATGTGTGTGTATGTAAGACAGAGCTTTTCAAAGACACCTAGAACTAGAAAGAGATGTCAGAATGTGCAGATTTTAGGTACTATCACAAAATGACAGTACATCCCAAAGATGCTAAACAATCTTTTCAGGCTTGTTAGCTCTGCACGTCATCAACTCATGACTTCTGGAAGCTGCTAGGCTGACATTCTTTATTGGAAAACTCATTTGCCAACCTTCATTTCTGCTCACCTGGCAAAGGAGCAACTTATGAACTCGTTTGCCAGTTCTCTGCTTGGAAGCTTCCAGGATCTTCCCTTCAGGCTGTCATTGTAAAATTTTAATTTATAATAAAGAATTGGAAAAATTAAAAAGCAAAATTTTCAATGAAACTGTATTTCTGCTTTGCTCCTTTTAGAATTAATAAAACATTAGAGCTGGGATAAGAATAAACTTCAGTGGCTGTACTTAATTTCTGAATTTAATGTAGTGGAGAGATCTACTCTCATACATTCTACAGACCACTATGAAAAAGATATTTTTGTAATGTGTACATGATACAGAATCTTCCTATATATTCAAGGGCTTCAAAGACTGCCTATCACATCCCTAATTTATGAGTCTTGTTGCTATGACATTATCGCATTTAGGATTTTATCAGTAGTGTTCATATAGACCAGAAAAATTAAGCAGGAAGAAGAGTGATCTTTCTGCAGTGGTTCACTTATAAAGGCAAACTGATGAGGAAAATAAAATTCTCTTGTTGGCCAAGAGATGGAAACAAACCCCAACAAGAAGTCCTCCCATCCTCCTCCCAGAAATGAACATCCAGCAAAACACTGTAGTGACTGCAGACTTTTCTGGGAAGAAAGGTTACATGACTTCAGAATGCAAGTTATCAAATGGTGGCAGAAAGTTCCTTTCTTTCCCAAGTTTACAGGCATTTGGTAAGTCTGTAATGCCACCTAATGGATGGGTTTTGCTGTAGCTATAATTGACAGTGACTTGTGCTTCCAAC